>JAVTVY010057418.1:0-29960 GCA_036873755.1 Hanleya hanleyi | reverse complement strand
GATCCCAGAAGGAAGGTTCTGCCTCACTTTCCTGGTATGTAGGCTGACTATCTGAGGTGAAGCTCTCCGTATCAGTATATAGACTCTCAGCAATCTCACTTTCTTGGGATGTAGGCTGACTATCTGAGGTCAAGCTCTCCTTATCACTAGATAGACTCTCATCAATTTCTGTATCGGCTTCTTGTGCCTCGGAGTCTTCAATCCCATGTATATTTTTCTCGTGTCGCATCATATCGTAACGTCTGGTGAACGTGCGTTGGCACTCAAGAGCAAGTATAAGTCATATTGATGGTTGAACGTCGACTGTGCGTGTTTTGGCAATACACCTGCTTCTATAGACAGTAACGCCCGTCAACGCTTAGCTTAACGCTTCAACGCCCTGGTGAACTAGCTCAGAAGCCCTGATTTTCATGGAATTGCCACCAATACATTGAAATGCAGTGACGCCCGTCAACGCCCGTCGTTACGCCTTAACGCCCGTCTCAGCGCCCGTCAACATCCGTCGTTACGCCTTAACGCCCGTCTCAATGCCTTAACGCACTATCTTTACGCCTTAACGCCCGTCTCAGCGCCTTAACAAGCGATAAAGGGGTTTTGGAAGAAGATTAACCTTTGAAGTCTGAATGCACTTTCGGTCACGTGACCGAAAGTGACCTTTGACCACGTGACCGGAAGATACACCTCGCACGCCGCGATGCGGCGCACACACACATACCTGGTGCACCCTGTACGCTATAGGGTACACCAGGGTGCGGGTGCACCAGGTATGTGTGTGTGTGCGCCTGCGTACGATGACGTCACTTCCGAGCAGCGCAGGGTCAAAGGTCACTTCCGGTCACGTGGTCAAAGGTCACTTCCGGTCACGTGACCGAAAGTGCACTCAGAGTTCAAAGGTTAATCGGCCTCCAAAAGCCCTTTATCGCTCGTTAAGGCGCTGAGACGGGCGTTAAGGCGTAAAGATAGGGCGTTAAGGTATTGAGACGGGCGTTAAGGCGTGTTGACGGGCGTTGAGACGGGCGTTAAGGCGTAACGACGGGCGTGGACGGGCGTCACTGCATTTCGATGTATTGGTGGCAATTCCATGAAAATCAGGGCTTCTGAGCTAGTTCACCAGGGCGTTGAACCGTTAAGCTAAGCGTTGACGGGCGTTACTGTCTATAAAAGCAAGTGTATTGCCAAAACACGCACAGTCGACGTTCAACCATCAATATGGCTTATACTTGCTCTGAGTGCCAACGCACGTTCACCAGACGTTACGATATGATGCGACACGAGAAAAATATACATGGGATTGAAGACTCCGAGGCACAAGAAGCCGATACAGAAATTGATGAGAGTCTATCTACTGATAAGGAGAGCTTGACCTCAGATAGTCAGCCTACTTTCCAGGAAAGTGAGATTGCTGAGAGTCTATATACTGATACGGAGAGCTTGACCTCAGATAGTCAGCCTACATACCAGGAAAGTGAGGCAGAACCTTCCTTCTCGGTTCGTATTGTGACAGCAGCTATCAATACTCATGCTGCAGCGTTCGAGAACGCCGGACAGGATAACTTACAACAGGCGTACACCCAAATGCGCCCCTGCATCAGGAAAACAGCCATGGCGATCTATGAACAGTATACCTTACTACCGCTTGAAATGAAAGGCGACCTCACGCACAGGTCCATTATGAAGACCAAGCGTCACTTGGAAGAGGATATGGGGCTACCACCCACTGAGGCCCTGGAAAATGCGATCAGGATGCGCAAACAACTCTTTCAGGACATGCTGCCCGAACAATATCCAGGCCTGCCCGACCACGATTAGGTCACACCGAGCAAAGATGAAAGTTTCTGAAACGGCGACTTCTGATTGGACAAGAGCAGCCGAGAATACATCTAACGCAGTAACGGACAAGAATGAATATGACTGATACAGCGCCAAATGGCGGCCTCTGATTGGACAAGAGTCTTCTTGAATTGTAAACATACCCAACGCGGCTCCCCCAGCGTGGGTATGATGTACTGGAGTGGAGAATAAACCATATGAACCATATGAAAAAAAACCATGTTGTTGTTGTTCTCTCATCTCTCATCCTTGTTGTTGTTGTTTTTCTTTCATCTGTGTATATCATGGCGTCAAGGCGTTATGCGACGGCGTTAAGGCGTAACGACGGGCGTTAAGGCGTAACGACGAGCGTTAAGGCGTAACGACGGGAGCTCGGAGCTCGGGGATGGAGTAGTCGGGAGCTCGGAGCTCGGGGATGAGGCAGGCAGGAGCTCGGAGCTCGGAGCTCGGAGCTCGGGGCCCCAAAATTGTTGCTTTCTATACTGCTCCTAAATGCAAGATGAGGACCCGGATGTAAAACTGATACCCCACACGGTCCATTTGACCAGGTATGGGCCCTCAATCACTCAACAAACCTCCACGAATCCCCAGAATGCCTGCTTTCTATACTACGGCCAGCGCAAAATGATGAAAACGGACGATACATTAGTCCAGTCGGATCCCACTCGCAAACAAAAATTACCACCCGCCATACCCCATACAGGCATTTTCCCGTATATTGTATAATACAAGCCCCTATTGTAGAGGTAAAGTCCGTGTTCCGCTTTTTATATTTTCGGGGACAAATCCGCATTTTACATGCACCCACCCATGACTTGATAGGCAGACCCCGATAAGCCAGGGACCGATATTCGCCCTTTGGGACTGGGTTTATAGGAGTGTTCTCCTATTGTAGGGGTAAAGTCCGTGTTCCGCTTTTTATATTTTCGGGGACAAATCCTCATTTTACATGCACCCACCCATTCACCCACACTTCGATAGGCCCGGGCACCGATATTAGCCCTTTTGGACAAGGTTGATATGGGGTTTCCTCTATTGTAGTGGTAAAGGCCGTGTTCCGCTTTTTATATTTTCGGGACAAATCCTCATTTTACATGCACCCACCCATGACTTGATAGGCAGACCCCGATAAGCCCGGGGACCGATATTAGCCCTTTTGGACAAGGTTGATAGGGGTTTTCCTCTATTGTAGGGGTAAAGTCCGTGTTCCGCTTTTTATATTTTCGGGACAAATCCTAAATTTACATGCACCCACTCCCCCCCCTCCCTACCTCTCTCAGCAGGCCCCGATAAGCCAGGGCCCGATATTAGCCCTTTGAGATAGGGTTGATAGGAGTTTTCCCCTATTGTAGGGTAAAGGCCGTGTTCCGCTTTTTATATTTTCGGGACAAATCCTAAATTTACATACACCCACTCCCCCACCCTATATCATTTGGTTGATAGGAATTTTTCCTCTATTGTAGGGGTAAAGTCCGTGTTCCGCTTTTTATATTTTCGGGACAAATCCTAAAGTTACATGCACCCACTCCAGGCAGAACCCGATAAGCCAGGGACCGATATTAGTCCTTTGTGATAGAGTTAATAGGGGTTTTCCTCTATTTTACATACACGCACCCATGACTTGCAAAATCCTTCCGTAGGGACCCCAAGTCCCCGACTCAAATGAATGGACGGCATACAAGTCCGTACATGCACTCCTAATCACGTGACCGCCGCATGATGGAAAAACCCCAGAACCAAGTCAGTACAACCCCATACAGTCATACCCAGGTCACGCCCGATTCACGCAGACCGGAAGTGACGTCATACACCTCTCCGTGTCTCTTCGGTGACCTCCGTGACATCTTCGGTAACCTCCGTGACTCTTCGGGCACCTCCGTGTCTCTTCGGTAACCTCCGTGACATCTTCGGCCACCTCCGTGTCTCTTCGGTGACCTCCGTGACATCTTCGGTAACCTCCGTGTCTCTTCGGGCACCTCCGTGACATCTTCGGTCACCTCCGTGTCTTCCTCCGTAACTACCCGACTGTTCCCGTGTAAACTCGGATGTACCCGGAACACACAGCTAAAGGACCCGGATATAAGTCCCGGATGTAAACCACGAATGAACAGGTCAGTACACGCATTCCTATCATTCAATATGACCTTGAACTATCACCTGATCTCCCCGTGATGGATGGCACCTCCGTGACTCTTCGGTAAACTCCGTGACATCTTCGGCCACCTCCTTGTTTCTTCGGTGGCCTCCGTGACATCTTCGGTAACCTCCGTGTCTCTTCGGGCACCTCCGTGACATCTTCGGGCACCTCCGTGTCTTCTTCCGTGACTACCCGACTGTTCCCGTGTAAACTCGGATGTACACGCATTCCTATCATTCAATATGACCTTGAACTATCACCTGATCTCCCCGTGATTCCCCGAATACAAGTCAGTACACGCATCCCATCAATGGTATTGCTAAAGGACCCGGATATAGGGCAATCCTTGCGAACGTGCAACAATGTTGCAATTCGGGGAGCCAGGTGTTCGGCACGTGACAACACCAAGCAGACGACAGCGAAATTCTGGCGGGAAAAACCCCACAGACAGTACATGGCCTATCATGTTCCCATCTCACCGAAAAGACACGGACGTACCCTTCGCATCTCACCGAAAAAACACGAAAGTGAACGACATTGTAGGGGAAAACCCCACAGACAGGTCAGTACATGTCATATCAGGTTCACAGGTCACGCCCCATTCACCCAGACCGGAAGTGACGCCATACCGCACGTAATGGGAAAACCCCCAGCCCAAACATGTCTAAACATGATCCAAGGTCAAAGACAAGATGAAAGCAGGTCAACTCAAGTGCACTCAATGACCTTTGACCTCTGTCACGTGATATGCAAATTTCTGAGGTCGTTATAACGACTTAATAGGGGCTGAAAAAAAAAATTCCATGTCCCTTTTACGGCTCCGTAGAATCGCTTCATCTCTATTTGTGGATTTGTGTTGAGTTTCGTTTAGAATTGTACACTGTGGTTTCGTGAACGTGTCGTTCATATCTATTTATGTCAAATTCTGTGCTTGTATTCTGTGGATTTACGGCGCTGTGAACGCTGAAACTTTCTTCAGTTTTGCTGACATTTTGAGTTCAAGTTGGATCCGTTACGTTCGATTCACATGTTTTAAGTTACCTGTGTTTTACCTGTTCTCCTATACCATTTCCTCTTGTCTACCATGGAGATTAACCGCGACTGCTTAGAAAGAACAGTGAGGCTTTCGGTTTCGGTTAGACGTTATATTTTAATACTGCACCATTATTCGGGTTAAAAGAAGATGTGCGAAAAGTGTTTTTGTAGTCAGATACTGATCAGATGGCCGCTTTGCCACATCAGGCGAAAATCGACAAGTGCAAAGTGCTGATTGCTATGGTGGCTGATAGCTGCCATCGCATTCGCGCCCTCGCGACCTGTAAATTTGCAAAAATTGTAGGGGCGCGAGTGGCTCAATACTGCCATGTTCGCGCATTCGCGGGGTCGCGATTGCGAGAATGCGCGAACACGCGAACGAGCACCGTTCGCGCGCGACTGGTGCTCGTTCGCGCGCGAATGGTACCGTTAGCGTGTCGCGCGATCGCGCCCTTAAAAAGGGCGAGATCGCGCGACACGCGAACGAGCGCCATTCGCGCGTTCGCGTGTCGCGCGATCGCGCCCTCTTTGCAGGCGCGATTGCGCGAACACGAGAAGACGCGAATGGTGCTCGTTCGCGCGCGAATGGTGCTCGTTCGCGTGTTCGCGCGATCTCGCAATCGCGTGTCGCGCGATCGCGGGGTCGAGATTGCGAGATCGCGCGAACACGCGAACGAGCACCATTCGCGCGCGAACGCCTTCCGGTTCAGTGTTTGCGCATGTGCGGAAATTATGCCCAGGGACCATCTCAAGCAGACTATGTGTATTGAATCTTGGAACTACAAAATTAGATTATTGTGTTACGTTAACGTTATTAGACTATTTCAGCTCACAATAATCAAATATGTGCGCGACAGATGCTAGGTGGTCTGTGGTCCGTGTAACCTTGCACAATTCAATTTTCGTTTTTCGTTTTTGGCTTCTCAAAATCAAAAATTGAAATTTGACCGTCAATTTTCAAGTTTCGTTTTTTGTTTCTGTAATCTCAAAATCAAAAATTGAAATCTGACCGTCAATTTTCAATTTTTGATTCTGGGATTGCAAAAACAAAAAACGAAAATTGATATTTGACAGTCAATTTTCAATTTTTGTTTTTCGTTTTGCTTCACGCAAAAATGAAAATCAAATATTGAAAATTACCTCGACTTGTCCGTTTTTCGTTTTTTGATTTTAACTTTGACGTATCAATGTGAAGTTCGCACGTGGACGGGTTATGATGTCACTTCCGGTACGCCGAGTAGAATAGAAAACGCAAATCGTGTCGTGTAAGAGGTGTGGATCGTGAGAGGCATGTGGCCCACCAGGCCATCCTCGGAAGCCAGTGTATTGATCGATTTGTTAGGGTATCTATACATTGCCTTGGTTAGTTGCCCACTGTAGTTCTGTATAAAAAAAATCAAGGGGTATTCTCTAAATCAAACCAATTATTGAACAGTCTCAGCTAGCTCATTACGACAATCCACTAACTGCACTTTGATGTCAGGCTGAAATCGGCATAGTGAGTCAAAGCAAAAACCGTCGGCTTGTGATACCGACATGCTAATTCAAAATAACCTCTGGGGATGAAATGTTCGAGATTGAGGCAACGACCCAAGAACTCACTCGAATCACCAAAAATGTCCAGGTAAACCCTGTGTGAGGATTCACGATTTACCTGGACTTGTGAAGATGCACCAGACAGGTCTGGATAGGTAGCATCCCGCTGTTCTCATTGGCTATTGACATTGAGGCCTGAGCCAATCAAGACGCTGCCTTAGATTTTCTCATTTCTAAAAATAGATGTTTAGAGAGCTACAAAAGCGAACAGCATTCATGCACACAACCGCTATTTGTTATTGATTTGAAATATAGTATTTATACAGATACCAACAAAGATGTAATATCAATAAGAGTAAGCATCGCGGTGATGGGCCGCGAAATCCGCATAGGGCAAGAAACCACCATTTCAAACAAAAACACAATCGCCACGTTTGATGCCAGACGTCTGAATGCTTCAGGTCCAATCTCCATTCTCTATTTTTGGGACCTGGATCGTTGGAGCGTTCAGATGCCCGTCAACGTTCAGCGTCAAAAACGCTTCAACGCTTTAAGTGCGGGTGTCAAACGCTTCAATGCATCTACGCGGGAAGTTCCTTTGGGGGTTATGATTAGGGTACCCACGTATTTATTATACCACCCTACTTTAATGAAACTACCGTGTGTATCACCCCGGTTGTTCTCCATATAATGCATCACACCTGCTGCACGAATGCCTACTCGCTTCTGCACATGCGCAGTTGGCCCATTATAATGTAGGTCGAATGCCTGGCTCCAGGGATCTATGTGTAATGAACCTCTCAAATCTTTCCCCCTACTGGTTTTCCATATTATGCTCCACACTTGCTTAAACAATGCGATTTGCGCTTTCCATACTACTCCGCGGAAAGTGACATCATAAGCCTTGCGCGTGTGCAGTTAACATTGACGCGTCAAAGTTAAAATAAAAAGAACGAAAAACGGACAAGTCGAGGCAATTTTTAATATTTGATTTTCATTTTTGCGCGAGATAAAACGAAAAAGGAAATTCGAAAATTGAAAGTCAAATTTCAACTTTTGATTTTGAGAAACCGAAAACGAAAAACGAAAATTGAAAATTGACGGTCAAATTTCAATTTTTGATTTTGAGAAACCAAAAGCAAAAAAACGAAAATTGAATTGTGCAAGGTTCCGATGACCGAAATACGGACTACGTCGCCGGCAATGCGGATTTTGATTTTCTTAGAGAAATAAAGTCAAACAATGTGTATAAAACTACAATTTCATATATATGATACGCCTACATACAGTAAGCAAAACTACACGTCTGATTATTGATCAGAATATAGGCTATCAATCTAATCCCAATGTAATAAAACAAACAATTTCAATTGTTCTGTTTTGAGATGGTCCCTGAACATGCGCAAACACTTTTTGAACCGGAAGGCGCGAAGGCGCGAATGGTACCGTTCGCGTGTCGCGCGATCGCGCCCTTCAAGAGCGGTACCGTTCGCGCGCGACTGGTGCTCGTTCGCGTTTTCGCGTGTTCTCGCAATCGCGACCCCGCGAATGCGCGACCGGTACCGTTCGCGTGTTCGCGTGTCGCGCGATCGCGCCCTTCAAGAGAGCGCGATTGCGAGAACACGCGAACGAGCACCAGTCGCGCGCGAACGGTACCGTTCCCGTGTTCGCGTGTTCGCGCAATCGCGCCCTCTTGAAGGGCGCGATCGCGCGACACGCGAACACGCGAACGGTACCGTTCGCGCGTTCGCGGGGTCGGATTGCGAGATCACGCGAACACGCGAACGAGCACCAGTCGCGCGCGAACGGTGCTCGTTCGCGTGTTCGCGCATTCTCGCAATCGCGACCCCGCGAACGCGCGAACATGGCAGTATTGAGCCACTCGCGCCCCTACAATTTTTGCAAATTTACAGGTCGCGAGGGCGCGAATGCGATGGCAGCTATCAGCCACCATAGATTGCTGTTCCCGGTCGTGCAATGGAATGTTTCCAGTGTCATTCTTTCGTGCACGCACGTTGTCTTTGGAAAGCCATATTCAGCTGTCTGGTTGGCATGACTCTGCTGCGGTGTGTGACAATCATGTGGAGCAGATGGGGACTGGTCACGGTGATATTGCAAAGTCTACAAGTGCAGACTGTGGAAGTTGTGCATAAGGTCATGCGCGAAGCTGTCCAACTTGTGCAGGGAAGTCAGGGAGGTTGGTTATGTGAAACTGTCGACCATGTCACGGTGGAGTCTGGCTTGTACCCTTCGGACGCTCCTGAGGCGATGGAGACTCTGTGTTCTTGGAGAGAAGAATTGGATGTTACGCATCCGGTTCATTTGGTAGATCGGCCTAACAGGGCTACTCAAAGACATATGACCCTACAATGTAAGCATCCTGTGCGGATTCCTCGTCACATTGGTTCCAAGAAGAAGATCTCTCCTCCCGAGAGTATGATTCTTCCAATGGCGCTGTGATTTCACTGAGAAATCTAAGACATAACAGACTATGGTTTTGTATAATGATGATGGTGTTATGGTAGAAAGAGACTTGTTCGGGTCTAGTAAACATGAAGAGTTATTTGGGTTTTTGTAAGTTTGCGGTCCTCTTTGAAGGTATATGGATATGATGGTTGCATTCATAGAGCACTACAAGGAAGTCTCATAAGAGATTGTTTGACAACGATTGATTTGTGATTTAATTTTGTTTTTAGATACATTTCATTGCTGGACTTTTGATAGATTGGAAATTGCTTGTCGGTATATAGCTGAAACATTTCTGAGCGCGACATTAAATCTAATTCTCTCTCACGTCTCAACTCCATAACGCCATATCTTAACGCCTTAACGTCCTATCGTAACGCCTTATCATCTTATCAAACGCCATAATGCATTGTTGATCGTTCAATCGTACGCACATGCTTTGCTCATTCGCCCTTGATGGAAGTGTCGTCATCGTCGGAAGCGATGTCATCGCCGAAGTAACGTCATCGCACGCGTCTGATGATGCCACCAGTACCCTGGTGCGCCCTATCGCCTATCAATGGTGTTCTATTTGTGCCAAGATAATCTCGCGCGTTGGAAAGTATCACACCTTATGCCCCCATTTGACATTCTGGTAAAACACATACAACTCAGGACTAACACTTCACACGTGGGGCGCTCGTAGCCATAATGTTTGCATATTCAACATCGAAATATAGACCAATAGATACTCTGAATACATAATCCACATTCGTTATTATTTCTACGCGAAATCCCAGGGTTCGCTGATCTCTCTCTCAATTTTTTTTACAGGTTTAATGGGGGGGGGGGGGGGCGGAACCCCCTGCCCCCCGCTCCCCGTAGATCTGCCCTTGATAGTGCATATCTAATCGCTGTTTCACCGGGGAGTTGTCAACTAACAAAATAAAAGCGGCAGACGTAAAACGGAATTTCATTGGTGGATTAAGTCGTTATAACGACTTGTTAACTCGTTCTAACGACTTAATGCTGCAATTTCATTGGTCAATTAAGTCGTTATAACGACTTAATAAGTCGTTCTAACGACTTAATACTCCAATTTCATTGGTCAATTAAGTCGTTAGAACGACTTAATGCTCCAATTTCATTGGTCAATTAAGTCGTTATAACGACATAATAATAAAAAAAAAAAATAAGTCGTTATAACGACTTAATAGGGGCTGAAAAAAAGAAATTCCATGTCCCTTTTACGGCTCCGTAGAATCGCTTCATCTCTATTTGTGGATTTGTGTTGAGTTTCGTTTAGAATTGTACACTGTGGTTTCGTGAACGTGTCGTTCATATCTATTTATGTCAAATTCTGTGCTTGTATTCTGTGGATTTACGGCGCTGTGAACGCTGAAACTTTCTTCAGTTTTGCTGACATTTTGAGTTCAAGTTGGATCCGTTGTTACGTTCGATTCACATGTTTTAAGTTACCTGTGTTTTACCTGTTCTCCTATACCATTTCCTCTTGTCTACCATGGAGATTAACCGCGACTGCTTAGAAAGAACAGTGAGGCTTTCGGTTTCGGTTAGACGTTATATTTTAATACTGCACCATTATTCGGGTTTAAAGAAGATGTGCGAAAAGTGTTTTTGTAGTCAGATACTGATCAGATGGCCGCTTTGCCACATCAGGCGAAAATCGACAAGTGCAAAGTGCTGATTGCTGTTCTCGGTCGTGCAATGGAATGTTTCCAGTGTCATTCTTTCGTGCACGCGCGTTGTCTTTGGAAAGCCATATTCAGCTGTCTGGTTGGCATGACTCTGCTGCGGTGTGAGACAATCATGTGGAGCAGATGGGGACTGGTCACGGTGATATTGCAAAGTCTACAAGTGCAGACTGTGGAAGTTGTGCATAAGGTCATGCGCGAAGCTGTCCAACTTGTGCAGGGAAGTCAGGGAGGTTGGTTATGTGAAACTGTCGACCATGTCACGGTGGAGTCTGGCTTGTGCCCTTCGGACGCTCCTGAGGCGATGGAGACTCTGTGTTCTTGGAGAGAAGAATTGGATGTTACGCATCCGGTTCATTTGGTAGATCGGCCTAATAGGGCTACTCAAAGACATATGCCCCTACAATGTAAGCATCCTGTGCGGATTCCTCGTCACATTGGTTCAAAGAAGAAGATCTCTCCTCCCGAGAGTATGATTCTTCCAATGGCGCTGTGATTTCACTGAGAAATCTAAGACATAACAGACTATGGTTTTGTATAATGATGATGGTGTTATGGTAGAAAGAGACTTGTTCGGGTCTAGTAAACATGAAGAGTTATTTGGGTTTTTGTAAGTTTGCGGTCCTCTTTGAAGGTATATGGATATGATGGTTGCATTCATAGAGCACTACAAGGAAGTCTCATAAGAGATTGTTTGACAACGATTGATTTGTGATTTAATTTTGTTTTTAGATACATTTCATTGCTGGACTTTTGATAGATTGGAAATTGCTTGTCGGTATATAGCTGAAACATTTCTGAGCGCGACATTAAATCTAATTCTCTCTCACGTCTCAACTCCATAACGCCATATCTTAACGCCTTAACGTCCTATCTTAACGCCTTATCATCTTATCAAACGCCATAATGCATTGTTGATCGTTCAATCGTACGCACATGCTTTGCTCATTCGCCCTTGATGGAAGTGTCGTCATCGTCGGAAGCGATGTCATCGCCGAAGTAACGTCATCGCACGCGTCTGATGATGCCACCAGTACCCTGGTGCGCCCTATCGCCTATCAATGGTGTTCTATTTACACCCCACACGACGCATTCGGACCTATAGTGGTCCATGCATCTCTACCCCAAATACACCTCCACGCACCCCCAAAATGACCACTTTACCTACTACACCCAACTGCGCATGCGCAGATTGACGCGACTTGCACTAAAACACGCCATTCTGACTCTACCCCACAAAAGCTTCACTTGGACACCTCCCACGACCCATTTGGACCCATAGTGGTCCATTTCTACCCCAAACACTCCCTCACATACCCCCGAAAATGACTGCTTTCTATACTACGGCCAGACTGCGCATGCGCAGAATATTGAAAATGGACGATACGTTAATCCAGCTGGGTGCTCCTCCACGAGAGCTTCAAAATAAGACCTCATACGACACCATAGGACCAATAGGGGCTCACCTAGACCCCAAAACGTCCACCCAGTATGGACCTATCCACTGAGCCAGTATGGGCCCGTATGGGCCTATATACAGACCTACCCGGTACTTTTCCAAAAAATTTCACCGCTTAAACTGCGAGACCCCTCCCATCGTGTTCTACATGGTGAGACGTGAAAAACAAGACTAAACAACCCATATCGCAATGAACATGTGTGAATTTCCCAGGATGGACATATCCCCCCCCCCCATAGCCAGTGTGGGCCTATATACAGACCTACCCGGTACTTTTCAAAAAAATTCACCGCTTACGTCCGAGACCCTTCCCATCGTGTTCTACATGGTGAGACGTGAAAAACGAGACCAAACAACCCATACCGCAATGAACATGTGTGAATTTCTCAGTATGGACCTATCCCCCCCATAGCCAGTATAGGCCTATATACAGACCTCCGTGAACTTTTCGAAAAATTTCACCGCTTAGCTCCGGAACCCTTCCCATCGTGTTTTTTTGCGGCGAGACGTAAAAAACAAGACCAAACAACCCATATCGCAATGAACATGTGTGAATTTCCCAGGATGGACCTATCCCCTCCATAGCCAGTAATGGCCTGTATTCAGACCCACCCGGTACTTTTCAAAAAATTTCACCGCTTACATTCGAGACCCCTTCCATCGTTGTCTACATGGTGAGACGTGAAAAACAAGACCAAACAGCCAATATCACAATGAACATGTGTGAATTTCCCAGTATAGACCCCCCTATAGCCAGTATGGGCCTATATACAGACCTACCGGTACTTTTAAAAAAAATTCACCGCTTACCTCCGAGACCCTTCCCATCGTGTTCTACATGGTGAGACGTGAAAAACGAGACCAAACAACCCATACCGCAATGAACATGTGTGAATTTCCCAGTATGGACCCATCCCCCCCCCATAGCCAGTATAGGCCTATATACAGACCTCCGTGAACTTTTCGAAACATTTCACCGCTTAGCTCCGGGACCCTTCTCATCGTGTTTTTCGTGGCGAGACGTGAAAAACAAGACCAAACAACCTATAGTAAAATCCACAAAAAATGACCACCCCATATCCCATATAGGCAATTCCCCGTATATTGTATAATACAGGCCCCTATTGTAGGAGTAAAGTTCCGCTTTTTATTTATTTAATTTTTTTTTCTGTGAAAACATACACCCACCTATGACTGGATAGCCCTGGAGGAGCGGGGACACCTCACTCGACCCAATCGGTCCATGCAGCGTATTTGAAGTCTGGGGACTACTTTCTGTCCACGGAAGCTTTTTTGACCGCATCACCGCCAGACCGCATCACCTCGAGGAATACATGCCACATAGAGATCGGAAGTGGCGTCACCATGGCAACCACTTGACCTGCGCTTTGACCTGCAAGAATTGGAACTCTTCTGTGTTCGGAGGTAGTTTTTGGTCTCTTGAGCTGGTGGCGCCACCTGGCGGATGCAAGAGTTACCTCCCCCGACAAAATGCGGAGATAAATACGCTGTATATACTACTAACATTCCACAGCACAATACAACGAAACAATCCGAGACAGTACAAGACTATATGGTACAATACAATACAATAAAATGCAAAATAATACAATACATTACATCATATTACAATTCAATATACTACAATTCAGTACATTACAATACAATCGATACAATACCACACAATACAATACAGTAAGATATACCATAATCCAATACATATACAAACACACAGATACCTTTACATAAAAGAAGAAAGTTAACAAATAGATTGTGAATTTTATATAATATATTTCTACGAAGTATAGTGTCAAACTTCAAAGCGCATTTATTTTATCAATCAGAATTTTTTTGTTTAATTATCTACTATGATTTTTCATCAGTACAACATTGCTGATGAAAAAAATAGTACATGTTCTTGATTGATAAAATTAATTATCAATCAGATTATCAATTGAAGTTTGCCACGATACGTTGTACAAATGTATTATATAAAATTCACAATCTATGTTAACTTTCTTCTTTTATGTAAAGGTGTATGTGTGTTTGTATTGTTATGTATTATGATCTATTTCACCGTATGGTATGGTATTGTATAGAATTGTATTGCAATGTATTGAATTGTAATATATTGTATTGTAATGTCTTTATTATTTTGCATTTTATTGTATTGTATTGTATCATATAGTCTTGTTCTGTCTCGTATTGTTTCGTTGTATTGTGATGTGGGGTGTTATTTTCGAACGAATAAAAAAAAAGTAAAAGAAAATGTTCACAGCTGAGATTTCCGATCCCTGTAATAATAATAATAATAATAATAATAATAGTAATAATAATGCACTTTATTTATAAAACCTCGATGAATCCGATAGGCCATGGACCTCTTCTCATCGGTGTCGAGGACGATAACAATATTCAACAATAACATAATTGTATATACCTAAGATTACATTTTTACAAGATATAAAAGCTAAAACCTGCTTGGAAAACATATAGAAATTTTAAGATTTTCACGGTGATAGGTAGTTTGTTAAAAAGTATTGGCCAGTTTACTCTAAAAGATCTCTTAAAAAGTTCGGTTCTAGCAAATGGCACATTTAAAAGCAATCCTTGATTCGAAGACCGTAAAATCCTTGTTGGCCTGTAAACATCTAAAACATCCGTGATATAAGAAGGGGTGAGATAGTTTAAACCTTTAAAAACGAGAATAACAGTATTGAGCTTTAAACGACAAGAGATGGAAAACCAGTTCATTTTCTTGTATAAGTCCACAGAGGGCACGAAGGTATCACAATCAATAACTAGTCTAAGTTATGGCGCGCTTCTGTGGGCTCTCTAGTCTCTCTTGTGGCACACCTGTGTCCGATACAATGGAATCCGAAAGTTGTCCGTTGAGACACACGCGCTGTTTCCTACCATCAAGGTAAGATCCAGGATTGTAGCTTCTGATCGGTGTTGGTAATTTGGTGAGAATTTACTGCAACAGCGCAAGAATGACAGGATATTTAGCATACATGGAGACTATGTACCACATAATTTATTTGTTTCGCTCACAGGTGTTAATTAGCTGGTGGGTATCGTCAACAATAGATCGGACAAGGTGACTCACTTCAGTACGACCTCCTCTCGATCATTCGTATACATTTTCACAGAAATTAGCCTACCTCTATATTTCACCTCCTATTTTATTCTTTAGAGGTTAATTTTTCATGCTACCATCCAAAGATTCTCATAATTCATCAATTATGGGTCGTAAATCGTCCAAACACTCTGAATTTTAGCATCCAGACAATTTCCGTTACAACTTCGGCCAAACTCGGCAATCTCCGTTTTATTGCAGCGCCGATATCAACCCTTGGATATATACACGGTTTTATCCAAACAGGTCTCTACCAGTGCAAACGATATCTACCATCTGTTCAACGATCTCCACCAGCTAATATTACGGGTTTATGAGCAGTGGTATGTAACAAATAAAATTATGAAATGGATGGAATTAAAAATGGATGGAATCAAAAAATAATAAGAAATAGAGATCTGTTTGAATAAGCTCCGTGATATTGCAGCAGCTCCGGAACAAAAGTGGGCGTGACCGCCACGGCGAGACTTGAATCGGTTAACTGAACGGAGATTGCCGAGTTGGTCAAAGCTGTAACGGAAGTTGTCTGGACGCTAAATTTCAGAGTGTTTGGGCGATTTGCTGTCCATATTTGATGGATTATGAGAATCTTTGGATGGTAGCATGAAGAATTAACCTCTAAAGAATAAGATAGGAGGTGAAATATAGAGGTAGGCTAATTTCTGTGAAAATGTATACGGATGACCGAGAGGAGGTCGTACTGAAGTGAGTCACCTTGTCCGATCTATTGTTGACGATACCCCCCAGCTAATTAACTTGCCAAACACCTGTGGTTTCGCTGTCCGATATGTTATATTGCTGATTAAGTTTCTAACACTGGTACCTGTGTTCCACAAAATGCACACCCCTCCATCAAGAGGACAATACGCATCTATTAGCTTGTCAATGTGTTAATATTTCGACGGACTAATACGTAAATAAAATTCAAGATTCCAATAATGATCCAAAAGCGTATGTAAGTAACAGTTTAGCAGAAGTAACAGTAACGACTGGAAAACAGAGGAAAAATAATTAATAGCTTCTGTAGCTCAATGAAAATGTAGGATCTTACATTCTGGAGACATCCTGATGATTGTCCCTTGATAAAACGCGCCACGTTGCATTTTATCTCGAATCACACAACCCTTTTTAATAGTGCCTCATGAACAATATGGAATAAATGCTCCCCAGACATGCGCACTTGGTAAATCAAATGTCGACGCGCGACGCAACTCTCCGCGCGACGGAAAAAGTCGACGTCGCGTTTTGAAAAGCGACGTCGCCCTCTCCGTCGCGCGTCGACTTTTACAATGTTAAGAGATAGGGCAAAAGTCGACGTAGACTTTTGAAACACGACGTCGAGTTTTGGCCTATGCCTTTAACATTGTAAAAGACGACGCGCGACGGAGAGGGCGACGTCGCCTTTCAAAACACGACGTCGACTTTTTCCGTCGCGCGTCGAGTTTTGATTCTTCAAAGAGACGACGCGAAAAGTCGATGTCGCGTTTTGAAAGGCGACGTCGCCCGCTCCGTCGCGCGTCGACTTTTACAATGTTAAGAGATAGGGGAAAAGTCGACGTCGACTTTTGAAACATCGAGGCGCGACGGAGAGGGCGACGTCGCCTTTCAAAACACGACGTCGACTTTTTTCCGTCGCGCGTCGAGTTTTGCAAGTCGACACGCGAGATCAAATTGGCACAAATAGAACACCATACCTACCCCTCTCAGCTCTCACAAATTACATGTTGGAGAGCACAAAACTGGGCTCTCTAACAAGTAAGCAGAAGAAATGACCCCTCTCGGGTAATCCTGGCAACGCCCATGATCGCCACTTAATTAGCGCTTCAGTTCATATAATATGTATATTGTGCATTCTGAAGGTGAATGGATATTCTACTTAAGACAACATCAGCTTTTTGTTTGGTTCTTGCTTCTATGTGTCCGTGCATGTGTAGGCAATAACTTCTAAATGCTTTGTCGGATTCCTCCGAAATTTGGCATCTGCATTCTTTGCGACAAGACGTCTCTTGGTATTACGTTTCAGCAAGATCCGCCTGTAGGTGGCGCCACTGGGTCTTGTTCCAATCTTTAGTGCATGTCCGTGCAAATACTTCGTAAGCGATAACTCCTAAATGCTTTGTCGGATTCCTCCGAAATTTGGCATCTGCATTCTTTGCGACAAGACGTCTGTTGGTATTACGTTTCAGCAAGATCCGCCTGTAGGTGGCGCCACTGGGTCTTGTTCCAATCTTTAGTGCATGTCCGTGCAAATACTTCATAAGCGATAACTCCTAAATGCTTTGTCGGATTCCTCCGAAATTTGGCATCTGCATACTTTGCGACAAGACGTCTGTTGGTATTACGTTTCAGCAAGATCCGCCTGTAGGTGGCGCCACTGGGTCTTGTTCCAATCTTTAGTGCATGTCCGTGCAAATACTGCATAAGCGATAACTCCTAAATGCTTTGTCGGATTCCTCCGAAATTTGGCATCTGCATACTTTGCGACAAGACGTCTGTTGGTATTACGTTTCAGCAAGATCCGCCTGTAGGTGGCGCCACTGGGTCTTGTTCCAATCTTTAATGCATGTCCGTTCATGTTTGTTCAAATCCTTCGCGAGCGATAACTTTCGAACAATTTGTCGGATTTCTTCGAAATTTGGTAAATGCATTCCCTGCGACAAAACACCGTTGGTGATGCGTTTCAGCAAAATCCACCCGGAGGTGGCGCCACTAGAGTTCATTCCATTATTCCATGCTGCAAGTGATAACTTTCTGGGTAACATGAGAAACGTTGCGGCTCATCGGATTCTTCTCAAATTTGGCATGCATTTACCATGACAGGAGCTGTTGCTTGGGATTGCCTTTCGCTCACTTGCACTCACAGGTGGTGCCACCTGGTGGCAACATCACAAATTCGTTTCCGGGTAATAACTTGAGAACTGACCTGTGACCATCGGATTCTTCTCAAATTTTGTAAGAATGTACCGTGACATAAGATGTCGCATGATAATGCATTTCACTGACTTGCGCCTAGAGGTGGCGTCACCTGGTATCAAAATCTAAATTTGGTTTCTGGGCAATAACTTGAGGACCCTCATCGGATTCTTCTCAAATTTGGTATGCAGATGTCCCCACGATACCATGTTCCTTGGGATTGTATTTTTCCCGCTTCTGCCTACAGGTGGCGTCTCCTGGTGGAAAAATTTGTTTCCGGGCAATAATTTGGCAACTGCTCATCAGATTATTCTCAAATTTTGTATTTATATGTGACCCGCCCCAAATAACATGAACATCGGTGGGCATCTAGTACCGGCAATAACTTGAGGACCCCTCTTCAGAGTCTCAAAGTTCATATGCCGATACCATGACATGAGATGTCATTTGGGATTGTGTTTTGCCTGCTTGCACCTACATGTACAGGTGGTGACTCCTTGTGGCAAAGTCTAAATTTGGTTTCTGGGCAATAGGTTGAGGATGCCTTCATATTCTTGTCAAATTTAGTTTGCAGATAATATGCCATGAGTTGTCTCTTGGGGTTGCATTTCAGTTACATAATTTTCATGCTACATGGTAAAGAAAATATATTACAGTAGCAATCAACATTCAGTCAGCCATTCGGAGTTGATCTCAAAACCTGGGAAGGTGGAAAGACCCCTCTGCTTCTTACGCCTGTGAAGTAGCTGTTGCCATCCTCATGGATATCTTCTGAAACCGACAGCGCTTATAAATATTGCTGCCATTTTGGCGGGGGACCTAGCATCCTCTGGCTGCTTGTTTAACATAGCAATCGTTCCATCATATTATCATCCAGTGACATGTGTTAAGTATAATACCATTCCATCATATTATCATCCAGTGACATGTATTAAGTATAATTACTTATGCAGTCATTTAATTGGAAGCCGTTGATTCCAGCTGATAGCGCGTCATTTTCACTGTATCTTGTTTACACTTGCACTCAGGCGTTCAGCGAAGCTAGTCAGTTTCTCATAACGTGCTTGCCGTGTTCTCTGATTGCTGATCGTATATACGATGATCTAGCGGGCGTGGCATGATGGCCAGTCAGACGACTCCATACTGGAACAACACTCAAAACTCAACAGACAATTCGACCTATGCAAATACATACGGTTCATATACATATACACCAGACTATGTATATGGTTCGCTGAACACAGCTTTGGGTATCTTGTCATCCGGAGGGAACAGTTTCACCATTTTCGTAATTCTTCGGAAACATGGTACGGGCGGAAAGCCGCTGTATACCCTGTTACTCTCTCTAGCCTGGGCCGATCTTCTTGTAGCGCTACTATCGCTCCTACCCACGGGAATTGCCGACTTTCAGGGACAGTATATATTCGGAACGATCTTCTGTAAGGTCACAACTTGGTCTCGGTCCGTCCTCGCCAATTCCTCGGTTTTCATCCTCGCCACCATTGCCGCTGATAGGTGAGTACGGGAAATTCAATTTCTTCATACATGCATGCTCTTCAAAAGATCGTTTGGTCGGACGCTACATATGAAAGACTCCTTTGTGTCTGGCGGTAATTAAGTAGATAAATTTGACCATTCCAAAACCGGCAAAATCAGATTCTTTCTTGGTTTGGATATTGCAACATCAGCATCGAAAAAAAAATGCGATGGTCAATTACAACGATTTATGGTTGATCAAAATACATATGTGATAGCCTCTCCGACCTTTCGTTTTTTATTGGGAGAATTTTCTCTTGAAGGAAACTATGATACATGAAACCAAAATTATATTCTAACATTTGATGATTTGAAAGAACCAGGATTGGTTTTGATTGGTAGCATATTTTGATAAACTATAGCTTCATTTTTATGAAATTGACCATCTCTATTCCTCGAGGTTGATGAGTCTGTAATCTATCTTCCTGAAATACATGTATCTAATCCCGCAGGTTTTGGATTGAAAACAAAAATATTTTTGTTTACCTTCGAAAACAGTGGTTTTTTTCATATGTAAACGTCACACATTCTTTATTTGTACCAATAAAATAAAACTAAATGCTGGTCCATGTATAGGAACAAAATGGCTATAATGGAACAGATTCATGGACAAAATTTGCTTCTGTATGGAACTGTGGTTTGACGCGATCTTGAAATTTGAGCCGTCTTAAGAGCGCGCAACGATATAAGATCGCTCTACAATAGAATACATCCACACGCAGGTCTCTGCTCAAGTGTTACGACGCAGACTGTTTTTCCTTATGTCTTATTTATACGAACCAAGATTTTCGATTATCATCAATCCGAAATCGGTTATGCTACAATATTCGGTTCTTTGACGAACCAGTCGTGTCGCGTATAGTCGAAAAGAACCAATCGGAAACATTTGAACAAATTACGTCAAAATTTGATTTAAAGGTGTCGTGCAGCGAATCCCTTCCCCACGTTAAATGAACGACGATCTTGATCGACGGATAATCCAGTAAATCTAGCGCATTTTTGGGGTTAATCCACCACAAATTGCAACAGAATTTATTTCACTGCTATGCATTTCAGAAACCTCCCCAGAATAACAAACTAAAAGTCTACAATCCCATATGCATGGGAAATATATTAAAATTCAGCTTGAACATATACCACTTTTTCGTCCATATGAATTTTAGGAATTCATCCTTTTTCCTACCCTGGTTTTCCGTGATCACCAAACGGGGAGAGACTTGGACTTCAAACTCTCAGGACATGTAGCTGATCGTATGATGCATATTTTCAGCCTTTTCACAATGTATAATGACTATTGCTATTTGGTAAAATTCAAAATGGCGGACGTGGCATCTGACTGAAAATGTTCGATTTGAAAGTTTATCAACTGTAATTACAATACACTCCATTACAGGCAATGTACATGAGCCATTCAATTTCTGATTATAGTTTTAATAGATCATCATATGTTGGAAGACATGGATTAGTAAAATAGTAGAGAACTATGATCTAAGATGGTCAATTCCCAAAACTATAGCAAAACTGAAAGTCCAGGCAAACTGCGGTTTGACCCATTTTCTAATAGGTCCCCAGAACAACATACTAAAAGTCTACCAAAATCTATTTGATGGAGATACGACTTGTTCTAAAACAAAGATACACCATCATGTCTCATATAATCAAGATAGAAAATATTGATTTGTCTCTGAATAAGGATAGTTTATCATCCAATAAATCCAACCAATACATGATGATCTAGGATACATTATTCCATGGGGGTGAAAACATTTGCATTCCCAATGGATTTGCTCATAAAAGTAGATAGCAAAACGACAGTTCAGCACTAGGGTATATAATCATACATGGTAATATCCTGCCAGTTGACATTATTGCCATTAGCATTGTTATCCGAAAGGGAACTGACCGGCTGTGATATATTTTCTTTCAATCCATGAAAATCACAGACAATAGTTCCATCAACTTATAAAGATATAACTCTTTTATCACAAGCACGTAGCAAGTCTCAGGTCTGAAATTCAATAGTGTTTGTATCTTGTTGAAAAAAATGCAGCCTTGCCAATCAGGAGAGAGAGAGAAATAGATTCAACGTCGCGTTCATCAATAGCTAAGATATATAACCAATCATTTATGATCCATCACAATTGTTTGTAAGACAAATGTTTTGATGAAAGAAGAATAATTATGCACATCCTAATATATCATTTAATTATCAAACAAATACTACTTTGAATTATAGGTAAAATTGACGGCATAACTTATCATGTTTCATTTTACATTCTGGTTCATGATAAATTATTATTACGGAAAGTGACTTCTCATACATATAGTTGATGTCTTTCATTGTTATTCCTCGTGAACATTGTCATAAGTTGAGGAATATTTCACAGCACTATCAATCCCAATAACAGTCTTCGCCAATGTCATTTTCAAAAGTCTGGGTTTGATGAGTTTGCACAGCTCAGTCCTTTGCATTCTCCACACACACTTGCTGCTGCAATAAATGACCTTCGTTGGGACTCTCACGCCCTGGATGAACACTTCAGCTTGTTGGCGAAATAGCTCAGTGACAGTTTTCTTCAAGGCAGCACCTTCGTCAATGTCATATGGTCGGAATACTGTGGCGCCGCCCAGAATGGCATTCACAAGCAACGTATTTGTACAGACTTGCATTCCCAGCGCAACCTTTGTCTTCTTGACATCCCAAACTCTCCGGCCCCGCTAGTGACATGGTCATTCAGCCAAATAAAGACGAATTCCTAGCAAACACACTTCTTCAAGCAGCAGTTCATTACTCGTATGAGTGACCAGTTGGAAAGGGCGAGATATTCATATGCAGATGTTTTTATTTGTAAAAGCAGCAGCTTAATCGACTGAAGGCATCAACATTTTGGTTGGTGATGATATTGACCTGTTAGTTCTGCTCTGTTTTCATGCAGACATGGATGACAATGACATCTACTTTCAGCCAGAGTCAAACGAGAATGCAAGGAAACGGATAGGTTGGAATGCCAAGAAGACAAAGGCTGTGCTGGGAATGTACGTCTGCACAAATATGCTATTTGTGCATGCCATTCGGGGCTGTGACAGTATACTGACTATATGGCATTGGCAAATGTACGGCCCTAAATAAACCAAAGCTCAATGAGCTATTTCGCCAATAAGCTGAAGTGTTCAACCAGGCCATTGGGAGTCACGATGGAGGTTATCTATTGCAGGTGCTTGTGTGTTTATACAATGGTAACCATGACGAAGCACTTGACTCCCTGAGATACAAGCGTTTCTGTGACAAAACGAACCATTTATGTGCAGGTACTAAACCTTTCACCAACATCAGCATCAGCTAAGTATCAAGGTTCGCGTGTTTAGAGTGGAAAGGGAAACACCATGCATTGCAGCCACAATAATGAGGATGGACAGCTTCTCTCTGTGAAAACTGATCTGCCACCAGTTCCATTGGCACTCTTTAAGGTTATCAGGTGCAACTGCAAGAAAGAGTGCAGCTGAAGAAGATGCATCTGTCGGAGCATGGCCTATATTGTTGAAAATGTAAAATGAGACCAGGTAAATGGCATGGTAGAACGTCAAGGTCGCCTATAATCTAGAGCATTATTTGTTTGATAATTAGATGAGATCTTAGGATCTGCATAATTATTCTTCGTTCTTCAAAACATATATCTGACACACGATTGTGATAGATCATTAATGGTTTGCAGAGCTGCATTTTTCAACAAGGCACATGTTGTGATAATAGAGAGATATCTCCATGAGTGGGATTGTGGAAATATTGTCTGAGACAGTTATCAGTTGAAGGAAAATATATCACAGCTTGTCATTTCATTTATTTTGAGAGAGAATTCCTCTTTCAGTTGATTATGCTAATGGCAAAAATGTTAACTGACTGAATATCGTCATGGTATTATTATCAGACACTGTGGATATTTCTCGGATAATAGAGCTATGTAAGCTTGTTTACGTGGGTTAGTCACTTCGTTCTTTCTAGAAGATTATTATAAATTGCATCTAGGCCAGATGATGACGTAATGCATATTCGAGAGGCTTCTTGATTTGGTAGAATGTACTGGAATGGCACGTAGAGTATAAATAGCCTAGCGTTCAGTGATCGAGCAGGGAATTCAAACGGCTTTTCTGTGGGTGCATTATACTGTCTTACCTTTGTCTGAAATTACGGACTGCTGGATTGTATATTCCTGTGAATTGACTCTTGACGCTGTGTTATCTACGTGATTGAACTGTCGGAGATTGGACCATTAATTGGACAACAGCTGAGCGGTGTTGGACTATCAAAATACAGAACAGCGATTTGTGCGGCACGGGCTGTATAGAGATTTGCACGTCAGTACGGACTGTGAAATATACACCGGTATAGCATTGAACAGTAAGACTATATCTCTCATTTATTTGTTGTATTGACCTTACTTAATTTGTATATGATTTTAGTATTGTAAATAAATATTTGATTGTTAATCCTTGACTTCACAAAAGTTTTCTGTTACGTTTTTTTCTATTATCGTTTATGATGTAACAGAAATTGGGGGCCTGCCCGCGAGCATTGTTTACTTTACGGCTGCCAGCTGATCTGTTTTTGCAACATAGTTCTAAATTGATACATTGTCTGAATTTGTGAAGTCAGGGAGTAGTATATTATCAGCATCTCATTTGACCCAGCAAAGTTTGCCTTAGAGCCTAGTCAGGAGGAATTTAACGAACTACGCAAAGAGGATTTGTTCGCGCTGTGTAAATTCCTACAAATTAAAGTTAAAACATCTTTGAGAAAGCAAGAAATTAAGAAACTCATTATTAAACATTTTGTTAGCAAACAACTTTGGGATGAAAGTGATTTTGATTTAACTGAGGAAACAGCTGATTATTTGGAAATAAAGAAATTAGAATTGCAAAATCAGCTGGAATTAAAGAAATTAGAATTAGAGGAAAGAGAGAAATTACAACACATATAAGGGAAGTGGGAAGAGGTGCCGACATACTGGCAGAGCCACATGACTTCACAGCATAGTCTTCCGGTTAACCTATTCTAAAGCACATACCAAGAATCTAACGATTCCTAATATGTGTTGTGTCTCAGGTACGCTTTTATTGTACCTGTTCATGTGGCAACTCGGATGATATGACCACACGGCGACTAGCACCGGCATAAGCTATGATGGAAATGCTCTGACAACTCGTATATTGGTAATTGGTGAGCTGTTTCGCTGTGACAACTCGTACACTGGGGATTGGTGAGCTGTATCGTCGTCAGATGAAAATGACGGCATTTAACATTAGAGCATTAGAGAGAGAAAGAGAAGAGAAAGAAAGACAGTTTCAGTTATGGAGAGAAAAGTTAGAAAAAGAGGAAAGAGAGAAAGAGAGAAAGAGAAAGAAAGACAGTTTCAGTTAGAAATAAAACATTTGGAATTACAGTCGCGAACAAATGAGATGTACCTGTACAATCACAATCAAAATTTGATGCGGCTCGTCAAATACGTCTCGTCCCACCATTTCAGGAAAAAGAAGTTGATAAACTTGCCAAAAGAAAATTGGAGTTTACTTCTTCAAAGTGTTTTGATCGGAAAGGGAAGGGACATTTACACTCAATTGACGGTAGAGCAAGCATCAAATTATGATATAGTGAAGGATTTAATTCTTAAAGGTTATGAATTAGATCCTGAAGCCTATAGACAAAAGTTTCGTAGTTGTGAAAAAGAACTCTCTCAGACTCATGTAGAATTTGCTCGTTCAAAAGAATAGTTATTTGGTAGGTGGTGAGCTTCGGCTAAAATTGACAACAACTTTGAAAACCTTAGACAGCTTATGCTGGTGGAGGAATTTAAAAGGTGTATCCATGGTGATATTAGAACATTTCTTGATGAAAAGAATGCCAATACTTTAGACGAAGCAGCCCGATTTGCTGAGGAATACGCTCTGACACACAAATTATCATTTGTCAATGTTGTTAAGCCAAGTTCATTCCAGTCTGACATCTCAGGTAACAAATCCAGTTCTTTCTCAAGTCCTAAAACTTTTAATCCCAGTTACAAAGGTCAAAGGTCAAACACAAGATCTCAGTCACCCACTTTTATCACTAAAAATAAGTCTCCCGTTTGCAGCTACTGTAAGAGGGACGACCTTTTAATGGCTGATTGTTTTAAATTGAAAAGAAGACAAGAAGATGTGGTTTCCTCACTTCAAGATCTTTACCCAAGCAGGTTAGTGACGTTCATAGTTTATATGACGTTAAGATGGCCAAGGACACTGTTCCTACTGATAAGGTTGACAGTTTTTAAAATCCTATTATGGAGATTTTTGAACCATCTATCCACAATGGTTTTGTGTCACTTTCACGTGATTTTTCTAATGCTACTCCTGTGAAGATTTTGCGAGACACGTGTGCATCCCAGTCTCTTTTGTTGGCAGATATTTTGCCGTTTTCGGATTCTTCATCTGCAGGCAGTAATGTCCTGATTAAAGAGGTAGATTCTGTAAATTACACACCCGTTCCGCTCCATAACATTCATCTGTCTACCGACTTGATTTCTGGACCTGTTACGGTGAGTATTAAAGGTAGTTTACCATTTGAGGGTGTTCAATTACTTCTTGGCAATGATCTTGCGGGAGATAAGGTCGGGGTTAACCCGATTGTAACTGACAAGCCTTGTTTGAATCAGATCCATGATCCAGTTGAAGACGAAATTCAAAGTTTGTATCCTGCTTGTGCAGTTACTAGAGCCATGAGTAAATTGGCTGAGGAGTCTGAAAAGTCTCTTAAAGATGACGTCATCGATGACGTTTGTTTGGCTGACACTTTCGTGTGTTTAAATGATGAGGCTGATAAGCCACATTTTGATAGCAAATTGGAATGTTCTAATGACAAAATTTCAAAATCACAGCTGGTTAATGAACAGCATAGTGACAAGGACATCTCTAAGTTGTTTGACAGGGCAGTAGATGAGTGTGATGTAGCTCAAGAGCCTGTGTGTTACTTTTGTAAGAATGGTGTTCTTATGCGCAAATGGCGACCGCCAGATGTGTCACCTGATGATGAGTGGGCAGTTAAGTATCAGACTGTGGTACCAAAGTCATATCTTTCAGATATCCTCAGACTAGCCCATGAAACACCTCTTTCAGGCCATTTAGGTGTTAACAAAACATATTGCAAAATTCTAAATCATTTCTATTGGCCAAATTTAAAGAAAGATGTTACGGAATTTTGTAGGTCATGCCACACATGTCAAATGGTAGGAAAACCAAACCAAACCATACCAAACCATACCAAAGGGCCCTCTACAACCAATCCCTGCATTTGGGGAAGCCTTAAGTAGGGTGATTATAGATTGTGTTGGTCCATTACCAAAAACAAGGTCAGGCAATCAATACATGTTAACAATCATGTGTGCTTCAACCAGGTTCCCTGAGGCCATTCCTTTACGGAATATTAAGACAAAAACTATTGTTAAGGCCTTAGTTAAGTTTTTCACACTTGTACCTACCCCAGTCTGTTCAGTCTGATCAGGGATCTAATTTCATGTCAGGAATTTTTCAACAAGTCATGCATGAATTGGGAATAAAGCAGTACAAATCATCTGCATACCACCACCTTGAAATCCAAGGTGCATTAGAATGATTCCACCAGACATTAAAGAGCATGATTAGAACTTATTGTTTTGACACTGAGAGAGACTGGGATGAAGGCATACATTTTGCTATTGTTTGCTGTTAGAGAGTCTGTTCAAGAGTCTTTAGGCTTCAGTCCATTTGAATTAGTCCCTTATATGTGTTGTAATTTGGTCATACAGTTAGAGGACCAGTTAAACTGCCAAAGGAAAAGTTCCTAGACAGTGATCTTGACTCATGTAGTCTCTTGGCCATGTCAAATTTAAAGTCCGCACAAAAATGTATGAAAATAACCTATGATAAACATGCCCTTAAACGAAGTTTCAAACCTGGTGAGAATGTACTGGCTTTTCTGCCTATTCCTGGTAATCCACTTAAGGCTAGATATTATGGTCCTTATGTCATTGAAAAGAAATTAAGTGACCTTAATTATGTAATTCAGACTCCAACAAACAGTTATGTCATGTAAATATGTTACAGTTATACATAGACAGAGATAGCACTAACAGTACTGTACAGCCTGTAAGTGTAGTTAGTTCTGACCCTGATAATGATGAAAGTTGTGAAGAGCCCATGACAGCGGCGAAATTACAGAACTCTGACATTCTACTTAATTTGGATTCCAAGTTGTGTCATCTTGAACCAGCGCGTCAGGAAGAACTTCGAATTCTGCTCAGTCGATATGAACATTTGTTTCCCGATATCCCTACTCGGACTGATACAATTTCACATGACGTCAATGTCGGAGATTCTAATCCAGTAAAGCAGCACCCATATCGTTTGAATCCCATTAAACAACAGTACCTGAAAAAAAGAGATTCAGTATTTACTGGACAATGACTTCATTGAACCAAGTAAAAGTAACTGGTGTTCTTCTTGTATCCTCGTTCCAAAGCCAGATGGCAGTTACAGGATGTGTACTGACTACAGAAAGGTGAACACATTGACCAAAACAGACACATTCCCTATTCCACGCATTGACGATTGCATTGATAAAGTGGGAAGTGCCAAGTTCGTGTCAAAGTTTGATCTTCTGAAAGGATTTTGGCAGGTTCCACTGACAGATCGTGCGAAGGAGATATCAGCATTCGTCACTTCGGAGGGTGATGTTGCTGCTGGTGCCGTTTTGTTACAAGAAGGTATAGATTGTGTAGATCACCCAATATGTTATTTTTCACGTAAATTTGACAAACATCAGATAAATTATTCTACAATTGAGAAAGACTGTTTGGCAATGATATTGGCTTTACAACATTTTGATATTTATGTTACTTTTTCATCGTTGCCAATTACTGTATTCGGTGATCATAATCCACTTGTTTTCATAAGTAAGATGAAAAACAAAAACCAAAGATTGTTGAGATGGAGTTTGGTGTTACAAGAATACAATATTGAAATCAGACATATTAAGGGCAAGGACAATTTGATTGCTGATTGTTTGTCTCGGATATAATGTTTGTCAACATTTTTGCTGTTGTAATATAGATTTTTTTTTGCAATAATGTTTTGAATTGTCAAGAAAGTTCCAAGTTTGAAACTTTCTTTTTTTAAGAGGGGGAGTGTCATGGTATTATTATTAGACACTGTGAATATTTCTCGAATAATAGAGCTATGTAAGGTTGTTTACGTGGGTTAGTCACTTCGATCTTTCTTGAATCTAGATCAAGGCCAGATGATGACGTAATGCATATTCGAGAGGCTTCTTGATTTGGTAGAATGTACTGGAATGCCACGTAGAGTACAAATAGCCTAGCGTTCAGTGATCAAAGAGGGAATTCAAACGGCTTTTCTGTGGGTGCATTATACTGTCTTACCTTTGTCTGAAATTACGGACTGCTGGATTGTATAGTCCTGTGAATTGACTCTTGGCGCTGTGTTATCTACGTGATTGAACTGTCGGAGAACCATTAACTGGACAACAGCTGACCGGTGTTGGACTATCAAAATACAGAACAGCGATTTGTACGGCACGGACTGTATAAAGATTTGCACGTCAGTACGGACTGTGAAATATACACCGGTATAGCATTGAACAGTAAGATTATATCTCTCATTTATTTGTTTATTGACCGTATTTAATTTGTATATGATTTTAGTATTGTAAATAAATATTTGATTGTAATCCTTGACTTCACAAAAGTTTTCTGTTACGTTTTTTCTATTATCGTTTATGACGTAACAATATTACCATGTATAATTCATATAGCCTGATGCTGAACTATCAGTTTGCTCTCTACGCTTATGAGCAAATCCACCGGGAACACAAATGTTTTCACCACCATGGCATATTGTACCCTGGATCATGTACTAATTTTACCATGCTTATATGAGGCATAATGGCCTATTGTGTATTCTAAAAGGGCGTACCAAATAGATTTTGGTATAGACTTTTAGTTTATTATTCTGGGGACCTATTAAAAATGCATACCAGTGAAAAAAAAAATTCTGTTGCAATTTGTTTTGGGTCCAGCTAAAAAACCCCCCAAAAAACAGATAGATTGCCTGGACTGTCATGAAAATGGTAAAAAATTCAGATTTAGAATGACCCCATACATCCTCCATTTTGAATTTCTCCATAAATATTTT
>JAVTVY010057417.1:0-30066 GCA_036873755.1 Hanleya hanleyi | reverse complement strand
GGAAATACTGACACTCAGAGGAATATGGCGCTGCGTCCACTGCGTTTTCGCTGAAAACAGATCCATGGGCTCCAACAGGGCCTCGAAATCATAACACGCCCGGTAGGGAAAATAACGGTCCTCTTCCGGTATGATGATACCCTCATCGGCTAGTTCCTGGAAAATAGTAGGCGTATTATGATACACTCCACCCGGATATACGCGCTTGACACTGTTGTCACAGATTTTCTCGTGGCAATGTAAGGCGTGGGAACGGTAAAACACCCGATGGCATTGGGCACAACTGTAGGACTGAGCGTACAGACTCATATCGTAGATAAGGGAAAAATGACTCACGCCATTGTCGTCGAACACATTCACTTTCATGGTAGCAGCATACCGTTCTGAAGACCGATGCACCAATTCAGCCACAAATGTGTCGTCATCCTCCCGTAGTAAACGATACACAAAAATATTGACGTTGAACAGGGACTCCACGACATCCAAATGCTTGAAGGGGACACCTCGGAAGTGTCGCGCGTCCATATCTTGTTCCTTTAGATACTGTTTCCAATACCTTTCGGCCACTCGGTCACAACCCCTGGGGTTACACTCATCCAGATGCACGGCCAAACACCGAAACAGACATTTCCGGTCTTTGTAGGGTCCATGCGTCCCTGTTGTTAATGCATACAGGCCTTTTCGACGAAGCAACCACGGGGGAAGTAGTACAGGAGCACCGATAGGCTGATGTCTCATTTTCGTGACGAAAAATGTGACGTTAGTCACCATTTCCACAAGCCATTGGGTATTGGGGCGTTGCAACCTAGACCATTCCAATGGATCCAACGTAGTCAATTGGTCGAGGAGTGGCTCCAGAGAAATAGCATCCGTCACCGTGAACGGCTGATCATACACATAGGTATTATTACTGGGATAATAATATCGCAGCTGGTCCGTCTTCTTGTGCCGTAAAATGTATCCAAAAGTGATATTCAACTTGAACGCTGTCTCCTGATCTTTGAAAATGTTCTCGGCATAGGTAGACAGATACGTGAGATCCTCAAGTCGAAAATTGTACAAGTCCAAAAGACGTCGGTTACGGTGGAAACAATGACGTATGGTGGGCCAGTGACGTTGATAAATGACCCTGACATGCTCATCTTCAGGCAAGACTTCAACCGGAGGTGCTGCTGGGTCCAAGGGAAACTCTTCTCCACGTCTCATGCTTTGTTCGTCTCATACAAGCGGCTAGGCAGGCAGACAGGCAGACAGGTCAGGTAAGTCAGATTGAATACACCCCTACCCTAAAAATCGACTCCTTTTATACGTTTTTCTACAGGCCACCATCTTGTCCCACCTCCCACACACAAATACGGACCGCCATCTTGTCCCACCTCCCACACAACACACTAAAACGGACCGCCATCTTATCCCACCTCCCACACAACACACAAATACGGGCCGCCATCTTGTCCCACCTCCCACACGACACACAAATACGGGCCGCCATCTTGTCCCACCTCCCACACAACACACTAAAACGGACCGCCATCTTGTCCCACCTCCCACACGACACTAAAACAGGCCGCCATCTTGTCCCACCTCCCACACGACACTAAAACTCGCCGCCATCTTGTCCCACCTCCCACACGACACTAAAACAGGCCGCCATCTTGTCCCACCTCCCACACAACACACAAATACGGCCCGCCATCTTGTCCCACCTCCCACACAACACACTAAAACCAACCGCCATCTTGTCCCACCTCCCACACGACACTAAAACAGGCCGCCATCTTGTCCCACCTCCCACACGACACTAAAACCGGCCGCCATCTTGTCCCACCTCCCACACGACACTAAAACCAGCCGCCATCTTGTCCCACCTCCCACAGTCCCTCACGCGCACATCCACAATTATGACGTCACCACCAAGCGCAGTCAAACTACATTCTCGCATTTGATTGGTCAATATTTCACAATTGACCTCTATGACCTCTACATCCACAAAGTTCCCCCTTAAATTTTACCCGGGGGAACAAATAAGTAGGTCAATGAGCGTTTAAATGCATGCTGTATACTACTCCCATTCTAAGACATTTCATCGCATCCCTACTAATTTGAACCTTATGCACCAGATAAACACCAGACATTGTTTCGAGTGTCGGCAGATGTACAGACGCCCTAGTTACGACACCTAATTGTCGCAGCTTATAGATCTCACAAGCCAGGGACAGACGACGTTCTCAATGAATTCGCGGCCATACCAGTCATTAGTCGACCAACAGCACCCAAATCATATAATTGTGAAAGATTATGTAGAAACAATTATAACCGCCAATTGTCATCCATCGTCATCTTCATATTCCACATATCGCAGACAATATCTCCAAGGCTTCTCAATGATCACGTTTGGATCTAAGTACATATCACTCGACAAATATAAGTAGGTTTATTGTCTTGGTGGAAAATTTACCGCGCGGCGTTAGTTGCCGCACGAGGTTAGCATTAGAGGATATCTTTTCCCGGTATTCTTGTATTTATCATGTTGAACCCATGTTGAGGCGCTTACTCCATTACGCCCTCGATGCTAATCCATTAACATCAGATGAGTTGATTATTTGAGCTGATCTTGCGTATCTAATTCCGCTGAAGCCGGTGCTAGGGGCCGTACGGTCACATCATAGTTTCCACTATGATGGGAATAATAGATGCAATAAAATCGCGGCTGCGAAACCAAGGCTATTTCTTAGAATCTTCCGTATTCCAGTCTGAATGTGAGGTGCGATAGGACGCTTCCCCGTGAAGTCATATGGTCAACTTTCATTCGCCATACGTCAGTTTTTCCAACGTCTTATACATATTACCAATCTTGAGTAGTTTGGCGATTCTTTTGCTCAGTCACACCTTCATTGCATCCTTTTCTGTTTTCAGTACAGAAATCGTACAGGTAATATGATGTATTATATATTCAAATCTCGAATCTTAATAGTGAACCGCGGCCGCCAAATCGATCGCATGCTTAAACGATTTGATATTTTCGGTGCAAAAGAAATTTCAGTTGATCATCTTTTTTTAGATGACGACTCTATAACGAATATTATGGATTAAGAATACTGATCAGCGATACGGATTTGATATTTTTGGAACATCATGATGTCTTGCCGGCATCATTGAAAACTGTTGACCGCTTATCTCTTGCAGGAAACAAGCCTATGTTTATGTATACTATGATTGTCTTTTTGAATTTGGTGCTAATACTGTTATATGGAAAATGGAATAGGTCTTTGGATTATGGACGCGGATATTCTCTAATGGACGACGGCTGGATTATGAATGACGGACTAGACGCTTGTAATCAAGAAGAATGACTTTGCCTTTTTACTGGCGTTCTAATGTTCACTTTTTCTAGATATTTACTAGTTCATGGAATGAAAGGGAATGAGTTTCTGCGGAATTAAAATGTTTACCCCAAATGAGACTTAAAGTGTTGAACGTCTCCACTGGGACTGGAGTGTGTAATTGATAGGCTGAGTCACGCTATGTCGCGTGGCCCGCGTACTGTCAGTATATCGACTACAGAGATAGACATGGTCATGTGATATTGGCCATGGTGAAGCCGGTCACTCACTGAGTAACTATTTTGTTCGCAGGTTCGTGCTATCGATACTTGGTCTTCCTGCGATGTAGCTTGTTTTCACAAGCTATGGACGAATTGTAAAATGGTGATACAATGGGTTTATAAACACCTCAACTAAAGCTTCCCCCTAAATATTGGCTATTATTTTCTAAGATATACATGAGATTGTATTGGGCCATCTCGCAGAGCATCAATTTGACCGGAGCAACAATCGATGAAAATGATTGCCTGCATAAGCATGCACTGAATGCACGATTGACCCATTTCAAAAAGTACCAAACACAGATTGTATTCAGTAACAATCAAATCATATACAGGAGAGTCATATTCAACAACTGCTAATAACGCGTGTATCCACAACGTCGCTGTAGGACGTGACGGCATCATCATGCGGATACTTATTCAATAATCGTCGTTTTTTAGCTGAAATATTCTGAACGCGACGTTAAACCCTACTTCTCTCTCTCTCTCTCCCTATTCAATAGTTATATCAAATCGTTATGTCTGCGATGGATTCTGTAAGTTTATGAACTGGAATTCTAATGTTTAACTCTATCTGGGCTGAGCTTTTGGGGGACCTGTCCAGGCTTGATGATGGGGGGGTGCATTTCGGCCTCCCTAAATATTTGTTTACCCTTGAGCTACTGGAACATGTAAACAAAATCCAAGATAGCCGTTTCAAATGTGACGTCATCTTTAAAACAGTCATTTTTGGTCGATTTTTCGGTAGGATTTTTCGATTTTTTTTATTTATGTGTTTTCTTTGCAAAAACTGCATGATAAATTATTAAATACTAGTCTGATGTGAAATGAAATAGATTTTGCCCAATTTTCCTCACGGAAAGCAGGCCTGGTAGGGTTAAACTACACAATAAATGGTGTTTATTCAGGGCCTACACCATATGTCCAAAACACCCTTTATTGGTGTTGGTCAACACCTTTATCAGGTATTGAGACAGTGTTAGCACGTATCAGTTACAGTGAGGTGGCTTAGCAAAAAGATCGTACCTTGGCACATCCATCACTTGAGGCATACAGAACAATACCAGAAGGGGTGCCCTTTGCTCTGGGCCGTGTGAAGCCCTCTGGTCTCCAAAAGAGCATCTTTCAGTCAAAAAAATCCCAGCCTTCAACAGTGGTAATTTGCCTTTTTGGAATTTTTATTTTTAAGTTCACCCTCACTGACTCCAACACTCTTCAGATGAAGCCACAAATATGCAAACAGAGACGAGTAGAACTAAACACGAGTACTTGGCCCGTGTAGCACTTGTTAATTCAGCTTGTCATCTATCAAGCTTTAAAGTAGAAAGATTTAAAAGCTCAACCCTGCTCCCATATTCCCGCTTTTCATCTGGCAAAATTGAAAGTTGGAAGATTTAAAGCTTGCACAACTTCTGTATGCCTGCTTTCTATCTGGCAAAATTTGGGAATTAAAGATGGAAAGCTCGACGTCCCTCCCGTATGCCAGCTTTTCAACTTTTCAAAATATATATATGGGAAGCCCTACACAGCTTCCATACTTTGTATTTTGAATACAAAAGAAATATACCATCTCATTTCTCCCAATATGCACCATATTTTTAAGACATCATACGCGGTTTTATTGTGAGCCTGGTACCAATGCGATACAAGGGTTTTAGGAAGAAGATTGTTAATTTCAAACATATGGAAGTGATGGAAAATTTAAACAGTATTGTCGTGAAATGTATATTTGGAGAAATGGGGTTAGGCCCATCGTCTAAGTGAAGTAGGCCTATCGCTCTCGTATTGCCATATACTCTGGCTATGCAAACCTTGAGTCTGCATACATGTAGATAGCATAATTGCTGTATTACATAAATATATTTCGAAATAGATAAGATAAAAACGATGACAATATTTACATCTTTCTGTTCTAAATTTTGCCAGATGGAAAGTAGGAATACGGGATTCAAACTTAGAGCTTTTCATCTTTCATGCTTCATTTTTTGGATGGAAAGGTAAAATATGGGAGCTGTCTTGGGAGTTTCCATCTTATTTTCCATTTTACGAGACGGATAGTTGAACTATCAAGTTTAACATGGATAACGGGCGATTTGTTTCCTTTTACACAGGCGATTATCAAAACCTAATTGGTATAGGGTTCAACCACCTTCCCTTCCCAGAGAACTTTTCCCTCGTGCTCCAAAATGAAAAAACGTTCAGAGCTGTAACTTAGTGCAGTTATAGTTTATGATACTGGGGTTATTTTTAGCCTGTTGCATAATACTCGGAGCAGAACATCATGAGTAAATTCAAAATGATTGACATTAGGGTGTAACTGGAAAGTTCTGTGTACGTCGTATTCCGTCAAACTTAACGCGTTTTTCTTCATAAAGGTGCTCAAAAGTGTTTTATTTCAAATAAGATGACTATTTACCAAGCAATTTCAGTGAAGAAAATTGCACAAATAAAAAATTCGGAAAATCGGTCCGAAAAATCGTCCACAAAATGGTTTATTTTTGAAATATGTCACTGTGATGTCATCATGGCCACCATCTTGGATTCTGTGACATTTTTTGGTAGCGCTTGAACCAGCGATACAGTGTGGCAATGGACGACAACTGAATTATGAATGACCGACTACACACTTGTAATAAGCTTCAGCTTCGCAGACTGAAGGAGGCTGTTGGGAGGCTAACTATTCTTTGAGTAACAATATTTTTCCACAGATGCTAACCTGCCAGAGGGCATCTCAGAGCAAAGAGCACCCGTTCTGATATTATTCTATATTCCTCAAGTGATGGGTGTGCCAAGTTTGGTGCTTTGGACCAGCGTGTGATGATCTTCCCAAAATATGGTCATAAGCCTCCGCACTATTAACACGAAAATATGGTATTTAGCCATTTTCAACAAACACCATTCTTTGGTGCTGAACTGACCGCAACGCCAGTTTTAGTGTTCGAACTGGCTAACGCCATTTCTCAACACCACTTAATAATGTTGACCATGTCTAAACATCAAATTAGGACGTTATGCCAACATCATTTCTCTGGCTGTGTGACATCACAACTCTTTGGATCATGGTTGTTCGCATAAACCGGGGATAAGGGCCGTGTGCATGGTCAGGACATTGAACCTTTCACGAAAACAGCTAACCTGTTCACGACAACAGCAACAACAGAAGTGTGGCTGAGATATAGAATATTATAATATGCTCGTGGTCTTTGACGTGTTTTTACAGTGTACTCTGGGAAAGGACTTGTTTAAAAGCATATTGGTTACTGATATTTTTTTAACGTTGGGAACGTCATGCTGTCTTTCTGGCATTATAGAAAATTGTTCACCGCTTCCGTTTAGGAGAAACTAGCCTCCCGAATCACAGTACATAGCTATGGCTTACTTCGTCCCGCTATCTAAAGCCAAGTTTGCCAGGATTTGAACCGGTGCATGTATACAATTGGTAGGAGATCGGCAGTAAAAGATGAAGATCATCATTATTAAGGATGTCCGCTGGTGGTGAATCAAAGTAATTAACTTTTTGAATGAAGTGTGTTGTTGCATTCATAATTGTGTACTATGAGGAAAACAAAGAAAAAATATAGGTTGATGTGCATTTTGAAGATCTGGATAATGTTAGGTCGTCTGACCCATGTTCCATTTGATAACCCAGAAAACATAGGAAATAGCCCGGGTCTTGAAGTGTGTTCATGAAAAAAAATCATATAAATAGTATTTAACTTTTTCTTATATTCCAACTATTTGAAGATAATCACAAGGTCTATTAAAATTTATCAAATTTATCAGATTCTCGGCTAGAAGACTTTTAAAGGAAATCCCTATCTCTTAACATAGGAAAGGGAGCTAATCTACTAGGAAAAACATGGAAAATGGCCGCCAAAACCCAAAATTATCAGCGGACTACCTCAATTAACACATATAAACCCACATAATGAACCATTACAGGATGTTATTCCACTCCTGTCCACCAGCCAACGAAAATACAGGATCAATTTTGAAAGATTTGTTTGATGCTTAGGTCCTCTATGGAACGAGAAAATATAATTTAATTTAGAGTCGACACTCCGTGATTTCATAGGTTATCATATTGAGGTCATCTTAAGTCTATTTGCATAACCCTCCGAGCAAAGGATCATGGGTACCAGCGGTCATGTGGAATACCAGAAAGTGATGTTTTGTCATTTTTCTTCAAAATTTCTGCTATTCTGTGCCAAAAAGCGGACAAACACTATTTTATTTCACATTGGACTACTTTTTGCTAAATTATCATGCATTGTTTGCGAAGAAAACTTAGTGATAGGCTGGTATTTTAGTGATAGGCTGGTAAATAGCGGTCATGTGGAATACCCGAAATTGATGTTTTGTCATTTTTCTTCAAAATTTCTGCTATTCTGTGCCAAAAAGCGGACAAACACTATTTTATTTCACATTAGACTACTAATTGCTAAATTATTATGCATTATTTGCGAAGAAAACAGATAAATAAAGTATTCGAACAATCTGACCGAGAAATCGACCAAAAATGCCCGCTCCTTCCCTCGCACCTCCTCCCCCCAAATATTCTTACCTGGGGTACCCCTTATATACTCCATATTTTCAGTAGCGGAGCAGGTCACCAGTGATATGTGTACCAAACTGATGAGAGTGGTAGTACTAACATCCCTTGTGTACAAGGAATAGGCAATTTCGTTTTGTTTGCAACTTACTAAAATCGACAATGACAGTATTTTGGTATTCACCAGAGATTCGTACCATGTTTATTGTACGAAATATGCCATGGATTATCTTGGATTATCTTCCCCACAAATCGCAGAGCTGGAATGGCTAAATGCTGCTTTTTAGGTACAGCAGTGAGAAATGCATGTCCAATTCTCATGAGATCAGATAACCGTGACTGCTATTCACGCATTATCAGACACATATATGAGGTAAGTCGAAGCGGAATGCACTTGTAATAGACTATATTTGCACAGTCCCCATATAGCCATGACATTGCCAGTCGGTGACAGTACTATATCTGTCAGCAATGGGATGATACAGGGAATTACCCATACAGTATAGACTTAATAAAAACGTATAATGCTACGATATAGTCAGAACTTATTCATGTTATTCATAGTGAAAGTTTGACAACTACGTTTCATTAATTTTCCCTATGTCGAATTATTCCACTTGGATCCGTACCTCCTGATATGACAGTGCTGTCTCGAAATTTGATAGTAGTCAAATTATCAATATCATATTTCGAGTTTCAAATCTTAGTCCTGAAAAGTGTCCTGTGTCAAACCCGCGATATGCGAAACAGGCGTGGATTGCAGTAGCAAGCCGGCTTCCATAAAGTGCTTCCAACTGCTGGTCTTTAGGCTTTGGTGTTGGGTTTCGCCAACCCCACCCATAAAATCAGGACAGAATAGCGTAATAATGGCGTTGAGCGTTATGGACATATACGAATTCCAGTGTATACTAGCTTCGTGATAACTTCCGTACAGCAAATGCGATATTTTCGAAATATATCTAATATATACACGGCGCTCCCTTGTGCGCTGGGAATGGAAATGTTCGTGTTGCTTATACGGTGTAAGTGGATAACGTGAGAACATTTATCCCCCCCCCCCCCACAGAGGACCCGTTTCATAGATATACTCTGGAGGACTTGATGGATTCCATGGTACGGCAGACCAAATACGTGGGAATGGAAATCATGAGAGAGTATAAGGCTCTGTTATATTTTAGTATTTATGCTAACCAATTTTCCAACTGTTTGGTCGCCATGAGAAGCTGATGTATCTGCAATCAATTTTCAAGCATCAATTGAATTTACCTTTGTAACGCCATCCTCGTATGGGTCACGTGATTGGCATATATCCAGCGTGCCGATCACGTTACGTGAACGAAGAAGATGGCGGTACTAGTGGAAATTCACTCGGCAGTTGTCTCGATTAAAATAGTGGACAGGACGTGTGAAGGTCTTTTTTATTGCCGGATAGAATTGCACAACCCATGCAACGTAGTGGTCCAGGACTGTACATCCTTTAGAAGCAGCATGGGATAGTGAACGTATGAACGAAAACATGAAAACTATGCTATATTTAGGCTCTGCAGTAGAACTTCTCGGAGAATTACTGCTTCATGTATCATTGATAAAACCGTCCTTTTAAATTCTCCTGGTAAAAGGTAATGCTATATTCAGGTCAGTGGCTAGCATAATGCTATTCTAGCATTATTCCTAAATGTATCCGATAAGATTAACTATAGTGACTTCAGAAGTCACCGATGGTGAGTCGACTGGCTTTTGACATGATCTCCGAGCTGTCAGCCATAGGTGGTATTTTTGTCACCAATACTAAAACAATAACTAACATGCTCTCATCATCGAGGCTGGTGGCATCTCTTTTCCACACGGACTTTGATATGAAGTTTGTTATGATTGTATGGGTGGTAGCCCTTCGTTTTCGATTAATGTCACGGAAAGTGACAATAGTAGTGAATTATAACAGGTAATTCCTCTATCGCAATCAAGCTGCAAAAATAACAACAGTGTGCAGTCGTTGCTATCTTATCATATTGAAGGTGCTCTTGATATTCGTAAGGAAAAAGTAATATTAAGAAATTATTGAGATTGTGCTAAGGAACGCATTCGACGTTGAAGAACCTTTGAACATAGCATTTGGATCTGAGTGAGTGAGTGAGTGAGTGAATAGAATGTAACGTCGCTTTCAACAATATTTCAGCTATATCACGACGAACCAACTAAGCACCATCCAGCCCAGTTGTGTTCCTGTTACTTCAAAGAAGAAATCTTTGAAGCAGCATGGAACCAGAAACCCTCCATCCACCCTATAAAACACTGAGGACAGCGCACAAGACTCAGACAGGACGCTTACATGGTGCAATAAAGACAAGTGGTATTACAGTGCTAGACATCACATTATCAAGTTCTTGTTGCTTCTCGGCAAAATACATTGAAGCAACAGGAACTTGAACCCACCCAACCACCCGCTGGGAACATTCATTCAACAGATTCTAAACTTTGAACAAAACGAAAATTTATTTCACCTTTCTCGTATTAGTATGAACGTATGCACGCCTCTACCAAAAATAAATACATAAACACCTCAACTAAAGTGAGTCTTCCGCCATTAAATATTGACAAATCGTTCATAAGATATATATGACATTGTAATGATTTCTAACAAAGCATCAGTTTGCCCAGAGCAACAATCGGTGAAACAGGAGTAATCCTGAATACAAGACTTACCCACTTCAGAATTGCACAACCGAATGTGTCTGTTGCTGGAGGCCCATCAGTCAGTTTGACCTTCATTGTGGGAAGAGACAAATGACAAATTATGCATGCTGTCCAACCATGCCTCGATTGTCAAGCCAGGATAGGGCAACTGCAATTGGTCTTGGAAATGGTCGAGACGTCAGCATAATGTTCACTTATATTTTCCATAAGTCCTATATTCCAGGGATGATCACCTCGATGCTGAGGCTTATCCAGACATAAGCTAGCTGTCGTTCATTCATGGTGAACTTTCTCTGTATTTCTTGTCTTGTCTAATTAATCGCAGAATAAATATCACAAAGTAAGCCGCTTGCGGGTGTCAGGCGGCCCTAGCTGTGATATGCAGGTCATTTGACGTAGGTGTTCTGTGTCTGTGCAAAATTGGACGTGGACGCAGAACTTCTTTACCCAAACAGGCCTGGGGGTCATGCGTCCACACCAGCAAAACTTTCTATCCCATCTCCGGCAAGACAAAAAAAAATGAGAGCTGATACTCCGTGAGTTTGTAGCTTATCATATTGGGATCATTTTGCATAACCCTCCGAGCAGAGGATCATGGGTAAATTGAAAATGGCGTCCATTTGGGGTACCACAAAGTGATGTTTTCTTCATTTTTCTTCAGAATTGCTGTTTTATTTCACATCAGATTATTATCTACTGATTTGGTATGCATTTTTTTTGCGACGAAAACGCATAAATGGCAAATTCGAAAACCCTGACCGAAAAATCGAATAACATTGCAAGGGGGAATCACCCCACCAGGCCAGGACAGATCTCAAATCGCCCAGGCCAGACAGGGTTAATGGGAGACGGCTGAATATTGGTTGACGGACTAGACGCTTGTATTCTAATAGAGATATTACGACCTATACCATGTTCGTTGGTTGGACATCTCTAATTGTATTCTGTCGTCAATGAACTTGTGATGATACATCAATCAAACAATCTTCAGATAACACTACAACTCCTTCCTCCATAATAAAAATGAGAAATTTGGGCAAGCTTTAACATCTGTTAGATTAAGGTAGTGATGCTCGAATGATCCGGGGCCTTTCAAAAAACTATGATGTAACTTGATCTGGGTTTGGGGTTTGTTCATGACAAAATGCCAGAATACTGACCCAGTGAAAATGACATTTTACCATTACGCGTATTCCACAACATGTAGGCTTGGGGAAGTGTAATCGCGCCATCCATGCTGTTTCTCGTGACATGACGCCGAAGAATCATTTAATGTCATATGACTACACGTGGGATTACACCATTTTGCGTATCTTGCGTATATTTCGAACGGACATGCATATTATGACTAACAAAGAAGTTCAGCGTCAATAATAACAATACGGTGTTCCTTTGAATAATGTCCATACCTAAAACGTTATAGGTATGAAACGGACATAACAAGCGTTCTGAGAACCCAAACATCTCGCCTTGTGGGGTGAAGCTGCAGCAGTATTGAAAGCATAGATATAGATAGCATTACTGCTAGATAGACTAGTGCAATTTGGGATTACTGCCGAATAGGTCAGTCCACCGTGGGATTAGGACCTAGGAAAACTTTATCATAGGGATTTTAACATTGGAGCACACATGGAATCCCCAGGGGTAGTATTCCCAGGTGGAATACCCACCCCCAATATTTTTATTATTTTTATTTTTTCAAATATATTTTTTATGAATTTTTCTAGATTTTGTTTTAATTTGCTAAACCAAAAACCTTATCATTTCCAGGCCGGGGACACCGACACCGATGACGACATCCTCTTTCCCCCTCACAATATCTCCCCTTTACTTCGTAAAGCGAGATAAAAATGAAAACATCAGCAAATCGGTGTGATCTTGGGAGAGATAATCGGTTAACATTTATCAATCAAACCTTATAGCAAGGCAACAGTATTTCATTTTTGTCTAAGGTTCTTTGTTTGAAAAGTAATGAAAGTGAACGCATCGAAAAAGACCTTAATCCTACGTCCAACCGATACCGAATACACGATTGTCTCTGTTCTGTACATGTACATGGTTTACAAACGCCAGTTCAGAAACAGAACCCTTAATGATTTGTGCCCTGTACAATAATAAACTGCATGAAGTTACATCGGGTTCGGGCGTTTTGAGTACCACCAAAATAGCTTCTCTCCATCACGGAATTATGGCTAAACTCCTGTTGTGATTTTAGTTACCTGCAATAGTTTTTGTCTCCGTTTCATATTCCCAGGGACGTTTCGAACGCCAACGCGTTTATTCCTGGTTCGTTGACTTACCAATGACTACTTTTATACAATGTCGACTTTATTATGTCTCCTATAAAGCTCGATGACAAAAAAAATAGATTACTTCATGAGGGTTTCATCACTCAGATAAAAAAGTTCTCCACAATTTATTACCATAAGGTAACCTGACACATATAATCGGTCGCCAATTTAAGGACACCATAAAAAAAACAAGAAACAGACTAATTACCTCACGAAGCGAGAAGACAGTCATTAAAGAAACTGAAGTACCAACAAAGACAATAGTTGAAGCTGACAAAGACAAGGCCACGGTTGTCAACAACACCCCAGCGCCCCATAGCATGGTCAACGCGATTCCCGTTCATGAAAGCAGCTATAAACAGTTGAGCAAGTGTCCCACTACGAAGATGGATCGAGACAATAAAGCCATACTACTTGAGCAACCCACGGCCACCAACCAAATGGAAAAGAAACTGTAAGACTACCAAAAAAATACACCACCATACAGTCTTGTATAACAGGATAATAATGATCCACACAGATCCCTGGATATAGTATACTAAAATCCGCAAACTGGCCACTATACCGGTCCCATTGTGTATCTGCTACCTCATTCAACAGAGGGCTAACATCAAATCTGCATAACTCCACATAGACAGGATGTATCAGTATTGTAATTTTTACCTGTATATGGCGAGATTCTGCTGGTGGACGTTTCGTCCCCGAGGCCCGCCCCCTGTACAGACCTTTTGGTCATTGATATATGTTGGCATTTGTGGGAAGTTGATGCTTGGTCGACATCGGGACTTACAGACTAGTCTTTGTCTTAAATGCCGTCATTTTCATCTGACGACGATACAGCTCACCAATCCTCAGTGTACGAGTTGTCACAGCGACACAGCTCACCAATTACCAATATACGATTTGTCAGAGCATTTCCATCACAGCTCTCTAAATTTGTATCTAATACCGCTTATGCCGGTGCTAGGGGCCGTGTGGTCATTTCATCCAAGTTGCCACATGAACAGGTAAAATAAATCGTACCTGAGATACAACACATATAACTAATCGTTATATTCTTGGTATGTGCTTTAGAATAGGTTAACCAGAAGACGTACTGTGAAGCCATGTGACTCCCTATATGTGTTGTAATTGATATGATTGGCCTGTTCACGAATATCCACAGTCAAGAATCACAAACAGAACTGACAAAGATAATATGAGACAACAAAATTCAACCAATATTTAAACAGATTCCCTCATCGGCTTAGCGGAAAACTGCATTTATTCCACGTGCTCCACATGGAACAATTTACTGTTAGAGCAGGTGAAACGGCATCCCTAACGATCCCCAACGATGGTCACATTGAAAACCTACTACACCATCCACACGTGGAGTTTACTCGTGAAGAATATCACAAAAATATCATTTTCAGAAGGTAATACAGGGATTAGTAGTCAACATGAAACAACCTATTCTACAAAAAGAAAAATAAACACGAACTATTTGTCATTCATAACCTATCATCTCTAAATATATAAGAGCAGATACATGTGCGATATCAAGGGTGAGGGAAAAAGTTGCCCAGCCAGGTCAGAGGAGAGGGGACGTATGGGCCCGCCCCAACCACACCAAACTTTCTACTCTATATCCGACTCAAAATTGACAAAATTATTTCATATATTTCTTAATTTATTGAGCAATTTCTTTTTCGGCATAAATAAAGAATTCGGAAAATGTGACCGAAAAGAAAAATATTGTGGAATATGGCTTCATCAAAGCGGTCATCTTGGATTTTTTTTTACCTTTTTTGGTAGGGCTATAACACAAAATATGCTTTGGGAAGTATCTGCTATCTAGCTCAATCTGTGAGACAAATATTTAGGAGGATGGGGTGGACAAAATTGCTCTCTCCATTTAGTCCGGTGGCTTAAGGCCAGATTTTCACTTTATCGTGAAAGAGTGGAATAAAGCACCAAATTTGGCACATGTGTCGTCAGATGCACCGAGAACAATGCCAGAAGGGGTGCCCCCGATTTCGAGGCCCAGGAGGCAATATGTGGCCCATTAGGGGCCCGGGGTCATTTTGGGCCTATAAATGGCTATTTTTATCCCAACGATTTTCAAAACATCATATATTCGCCATTTTTCAGGGTAAGAGTCTGAAAGTTTCCACACTAAAAGGTCTAGCGGGAAATGCAAAGTAATCCAAGATGGCTGCCATAATGACGTTACAGCTACGTCAGAACCAAAATATGGTCAATTTTTGACGAATTTTCGATCCGAAATTTTGAATTATTGTTTTTTTTTTATTGTTTTTCTTCGTGTTAAGTATACAGTAAATATTAGAAAATAATCGTATATAACTGACTCAGATGGCACGACATCTTTTGACTGACCTTTGCCAAACTGGGTCAAGTTGGACCAGATCCTTATTTATGCAACAAATTCGTTGTGGCTACCATACAACGAAACCCGCGACTGGACAATGCATAGCTACCAAGTGTCATACTAATATAGCGTTAGACTTCCATCTACACATTTTTGAATATGTTACTCGGGATTCCTGCTGCTGAAGATGAAGTTGCGGCGCCAACGCGAAAGTTATGGCCCTTCTTGCATATCGCTCCAATCTATTAAAGAGGGTCAATGCCGATTAAAGAGATTCCGTGTTTTATATGAGCTGAGAAATAGGCAGCTGAAACTGGCGTATCCTCTGGAAATTTGAACAGGAGCCCGGCCTCGGATGTGAAATATGTAACCGAAAATAAGCACGGATTGCTTGAACTGGACAATATTTAATATTATCAGTATAAACAAATGAACTGGTTTATGGGATATGTTGTGTTTGAAGTTGTGGATAATAATGTAATGCTTTGTAATGGGTCAGATTGATCCGAGAAAGAGACATCGTTTTATTAAAGAACATTGCTATTGCAGTCTTGTTCTGAACGATCTGTCAATTCACTAACGCGTAAAAAAGCAGAAATGCTACCAAGATCATTGCTGGTAAAAGAATTGCATGGATACAATGTGGGGTATAGCATAAAATATCTTTTGGAGGATATCCTTAGTTATGGGCAATCTGGTATCCGGTCGTGTAATTTTGACATGCCCGTAAGTAGCTTTTTGGCAAGGAATAGCTGCGTAGGATCGTGTACTGCAGCCAAATTGTGCGCATAACTGATAGCCGACACGAATGTATAAGCTGTGGAGGGTGCATACTTGTTGAAATGCAAGAATGCCTTGCAGGAAACCAACTGTGACGATGAGATGAGGAATATCTTACTGGCACACTGACCAGTGTTATTGAGGAAATATCTGCACACATGTATGCTTGAAGAGCAACAGACAGGGTATTGGGTGCGACGAGCAATTGAGCCAAGGGGCTAGAGACAACGCTTCCTGAAATTGTAACTGCGAGAGTTTCTCAGGAATAAGATTGTTCCGAAATATGTTTTGATCTGAACAGAATGACATTTCGAAGGCAGGCAACTACTAACTAACGCTCTAATTTCAACCAATTTCAAGAAAGAGACGTTATGCTTTGCCAGTTTATGGCCACAAATTTCTACGGCAAGCACTGCTTGCCCGTGATATGGGTAAGATGTGCTGGTCATTCTTGGTCTATCCACGAGGATCCAAAAATAGCCGTCAAACCCAGGGTACCAGCAGCGTCGAAATCGGATACCCAATTTGGAGAAAGAAAAAAAATTTTCCGTTGAAAGACTCCAGGAATACAAGTTAGGTATTAACATAGGCTCTAGCTTTATTCAAGCAAATGTGATGGTGAACCTGTGATACAACTTTTGTTAAATTCTATCAGGCAGCGGAGAAATGCCCTACCGGGCACGACAACTTTACAGGCAAACTTGTGCGAGCCAATTAGAGACTGCAGTTCCACAAGGGGTTCCTTTTTGCTGCGCAAGAATTCACCCAGCATGCTTTTCAGTTTATGAATTTTGTCTTCTGGAAATGAAGCTTTCATAGTTCTGGAGTCCAGTTGAATCCCATGTATAACCATAGTAATTGATGGGGAGTTGGTCTTAGCATGTTGGATTGGAATGCCGAAATACTCACACAAGTAAGTGAAAGTGTGGAGAGCTATAGAACAATGGCTAGTACCATTTGCACCGACGAACATGAAGTCGTCCAGTATGTGGATGACCTCTGATATGCCGAATTTTGTAGCCATAACCGATTGCAGAGAATGACTCGAGCTCTTTAATATCTTACAGGATGTAGAGCATCCCATCGAGAGGCACCGATACATAAATACGGAAGGCATCATCTAAATAGATTTTGGTCATCAAGCTTTAGTGGCCATATTTTTGAACTAATGCAATCGCGATATCTAATGTCTACATATTCAACATATCAGGTCCTGTTGAATCGCACCATTAATAGACAAGGCAGATTTTCCAGGGTAAGATAAATCGTGTATCACCCGAAAAGTATTAGGAGGGGGATTTGGTTTAATGTCACACTCAAGGTTATTTTCACTTATATGGTGACAGCCAGTTTTAATGATGGAGGAAGCCGGAATACCGGAAGAGAACCACCTCCGGCCTGTAGCTAAGATTCATAGCGTCTCCCTTCCCTCACCGCTATGCCGACTACAAATACATTTCCCTGGTGGTAACTCGAACATCTCCATGGCGCACTTATTATTACCTTTGCGCGCTATTGGACCTTCATTAACTTGAGAAAATGAGCCGCCATGAATAAAAATACAGAAATGGCAGACTAAATGGCCATTCGTCGGTCAAAAATTAATTACAGACGTTAAAATTATCCCTATGGAGCCTCAAAATCACCTGAAATCGAGGGTCAAGAAGATGGGCATTTCGTCATAATAGACCCCGTGTATACAGGGGATGATGATCACAACATCGATTATGGTATTTTTATTCATGGCGGCCCTTTTTCTGAAGTTAATGAAGGTCCAATAGGGCGCAAAGGTAATAATAAGTGCGCCATGGAGATGTTCGAATTACCACCAGGGAAATGTATTTGTCGTCGGCATAGCGGTGAGGGAAGGGAGACGCTATGAATCTGAGCTATTCCATGTGAGGAAATTTGTCAGTTACTTGCCGATGGGTGGTAGTTCTCTCCGGGTACTCCGGCTTCCTCCACCCACCAAACTAACGGTCACCAAATGAGTGAAATAAACTTGAGTGTGACATTAAGCCAAACCCCCCCCCCCCCCCACCATGTATTTGACAAATCTGTCAAAATATCAAGCCTAGATATCTAGTGAAACTATGAGAATGAAAGAAAAGAAGAAAAAACTGATCGTCAGTATATCCCGATGCTTAACGTCATATAAAGATCTTCATTTATAACCCGACGTCTCATATTAAACAGGCGATCGTTTTTCCCACGTGTCTTGTCCAGATATCAGTTGACTATCATTCGTCATTAGAAAAAATCAACGACATTCCCGCCTGTTTTACGATATAAGACAAATCGCTGCTGACAAGGTAATCGAATTGTCACACTCTCCTGTAATATTTATAGTATGGCGCATCATGTCGGCAAGTTTAAGATTCATCAATACGCGCCAGTTCATAACTTTGCGAGAGATTTCGCCCTTTCAAGTCTTTCACTAAGCAGGGGTATGTATATATGTATTGTTCTGATGGATAGTACAGAGGTCCCTGGTAAACATTAGAGATTAACTGGCAGGAACAAATGTTTTTGTTTTTTTGTTTTTTTTGCGAGCGCTTATTTTATGTGCGCGCTGTTTCTTAATCATTTGTATTTATCTTCGTTCCTTAGTTATTCCGATTTGTGTTGATCTATCGGCCCACTTATGATTACGGAACATCGAAATTGAAAGGAGTTGACAGTCAGATTGTCAGAAGTATTTTTCACACACCCCATCCCATGGATAATCCTTGGACCTTAATAGTGTACATATTGTATAGTTGAATCTCTGAAATGTTTCGAAACCATACGTATAATGGGATAATATTTCTGGTGATTTAATTACAAAACCACAGTTCTTCAATTCGCAGAGTTGTTGTGACATATGTCGCAATTTGAAACACTTGCATGCGTATTTCTCTGTAAACAGACACTTTCAAGTGGATTGGTAGGATTGTTTTTTCAAAGAGAGTTCAGATGTGGAGCATTCTTTATCCAAAGATTGTTCATGCTGTTTTCTTATGTTTAATGTATGTAACTCGGTTGGTTGGTTGGTTGGTTGGTTAACGTCGCATCTAACCTTATTGGTCACACGGCAACGATGGTCCAAACAAACATACCCTAGCAAAACCCTAAACCTAACAAAAACCTAACCAAAACTACAAAATATTTTGAATTTCGAATTTTGAAAATTAGGCTCTACTGACACTGGTGATCACAATGGATCGTCAGAGAGCCTAATTTGTTTGGCACTTTAATCTACCTCCTGTGCCAGACAAACATGGTATGGTAAATCATGCTGCCCTAAGCTGGAGGGCGGTACGTAACTCGGGCATTGAATGCATCGTTCATTTGAGTACCACGGATATTGAACACGTAGCATCTTGTGATGTCGTATGAGAATGGTTACGGTACCAAAAGTTTATCATTATCATCGCATACCGACTCTACGACGAGTGTGTAATATAAAAACCCTGGACTAAAGAAGCTCAACAGACATCAGATTTCAGATTTCAGTTTTATCAGCCGTTGTTCGCAAGGAATTTTCACTTCAATAACCGACGTTGTGTTAGGACAGTTAGGCAGCAATTCAAAACATGGTTGAAATAAAAAACAAATAAAAAAAAAAACAACACAACATGGCTTCCTGCAACAGAACAGAAGTGAACATTTTTTAATGATGAGAGCAATTTGTTATGATCCCTGGCGCACCGAGCTTGTAACCCCCTAACGTGTCGGTGTAGGAGGTATGAAATATGATAACATAAATTATCACATTTCTTCTACTGGAATTAACAAAGGCTAGTGAATAAATAAAGGTCATACAGATTTCATTCTGGAATATTAAGAAAAATTCGACGAACATTGTATGATATGTTTTGATCTAATTATACCTATACATGATTAGGGCAGCTGATTGGCGTCTGTCTTTTAGATAGATGCGTGGATTTGAGTGCTCGGTCATACGACGGGTATTCACAGCTCCCCCATTGCGGCCTTGTGCTCGCATTCGGTCACATTGAGGTTTCATCTTTATGATGCACTATATTCTGATCTATAGATTGTTTAGCGAGCCTGTCAAAATTTGGACCGTGGAACGCGGTCAATTTTTCACGCATGCCCGGTTCGACTGGGACGTGCTGCAGCCAGATTTTGTTATCGGCGCGGTCGGAAGTTCACGCTGGCCCGTTCCTTTTGGCATGGTTCTTTTTTACCGTTCCAAAGCTTTCGTTCGACCGCGGTACGGATAAAGTTGTTCTTTGACCAATAATGCCCACGTCCAGAAAGGACCGAAAAGACCGATCCCGTTGCATGGAATGGACCATATGGTCGTTTTTTGACGTAGGGCCGGTCCAACGCTGAGAGGGTTGGACAGCGTACACGGTCTGTTTTTCACGCGGAAATGCAAATAGAACGGTCCATATTTTGACATGGTTCCTTATTCTCATCACCTCCGATACAAAACTACAGAGTAATATAATGGTATCAATCAGAAACAACATATCTACAGTGACGGAGAATTTACAGTGCTGTCCACAGACGATCACCTTGACAGAACTTTGTCCAGTGGCCGATGTCATCTATTAGATGTGTTTCAGTGCTATTTTTACACTCTGTGTCCAATTAGCAATACTAACCACAACCCTCTTGTCAGACAGGGTCTTCGACTGTCATCCATCTCTCAAGTTCAAAGTTATCCAGTGTGTAACAAAAGCGTATTATTGAACAACGTGGTATTTTCTCTGGCATTCGTTGGTATTACCTGTCAGTATAAGCTCGTCTGTCATTTAGCATCCATCCACACAAGTTTTCCCTGTTCGCCAGCTAGTTGTATACATTATGGCACAATGGGAGTGTCCATGAGTGGAGTTCAATGTCTGAAGAAAGTGTTTGAGGTATTTCCTTTCTAAAAGTTGTGCAACGTTTCTACTAATGATGATGATCCCATAAAATAAACTTTCAAAGGTGTCTTCGCATTAAGGTGTCTTCGCATTAAGGTGTCTTCGCATGTTACGGTTTTCAGAGAAAGGGAAATGAAAGCATATATTCTATCCTTTCCATCGTCTATTTAGATTATGGCTCAAAGTATATTTACGGACAAGTGTTCGAGTATTACATATTACAACATTATGCTTGGGCGATTGGTTTTGTCGGAGACAGTGCCTCACTGTCTCAGGAAAACAAAACGAGCTGTACGTTTCAATTGCCATGCAGTAACCGAAGCAAAGCATCATAAAACGTGGGACACCTCTTTCGAATGGTGAGATATGCAAGAGGTGGGAAAAGTTGCATCTGACGACTAAAAGCAATCGTACTGCTCCAAAGGAAAGCCTCTCTCGGCAACTCACATTCAGGCTACAAACCTACAGATGATTCTAAGACATAGTCTTGGTATCTGTCGCGCTTGAATGAATGATACCACAGGGCGCCTTTAAGACTGTTTATTCACCAGGAGCTTTCGCAGATAGTGATTATATTCTCTGATTCCTCAGTTGACTGAATCATCATTGAACAAATATATTACTAGCAAGTGAGAGCAATATCATGCACATGTAAAAATAACTACTGGAATATGTGCAAATAATTGGTCGCAGAATATTTGATAGAGTTTCACTCTCAACAATCAATCGAATTGGAGAAGATGCGATTTTGTAGCGATCATGTCGCTTGAATGTGACAGATACATTGTTAACACGACCGAGCTGTTAGGTGGCTCATTTGTAACATTAATCGCTGTGAGATACATTAATTACGTATAGTGAAAAGAAAGAAAATATAATGATAAATTAGTTTTCTTAACACACCCTAGTATTGAAGGCTGCGCGATCAAACATTGGTAAGTTTGAGGGACGACATTTTCTGTCCCTTATTTCTCATTGACGCCAACCCGAATAGTTGTCACAAACAGTTCATTCATTTGTAAAAATAACGGGTTGTTTGGCGTGTTCCCACGGGCACTGCTCATAGCGATACGAAGGATCATCCAAATATATCCATCCATCTAGCCAGATACCCACTGTATAGACGACAATGGAGACGGCTGCATTATTTGTTTAACTAGAGGCTACTACAACGTATATGAGATCGAATTAGAGAGGTCGTTTACCTGCTCAAACAGTAAATTGTTCCATGCAAAACACGTGGAAGAATGACCGTTTTCTGCTAAGCCGATGACGGAATAGAATTTTAGGGTCTCCTTTTCCAGTTGTTGGTTCTACTGTTTCTTGTCAGTGGAGAGTCGAGAACAGGCCAGTAATATAAGAAAACCTTATTAGCATTGCGGTTATGTCGAGTTATGAAGATTTGACTGGAGTCCTTTGATGAATGAGCGAACAGATATACCCAATGGGTATAGTATATTGGCCAAGTTGCGGGTCTTGTTATTGTATACTATATCCAGGGAGCGCAACAATCCATATTCGACTGGATCTCTGCGGACCTTTAAGATCTGTCATACGAGATTGTATAGTGGCGTGTTTTCCAGGTTTCTATTCTGTTTTGTTGGTTGCTTTGGGTTGTTCAAGTATGGCTTCTTTGTCTGGATCCAACTTCGAAGTGGGGCGCTTGCTTAACTTTTTATCATGTTTATGGCTGCTTACATCAATGAGAAATTTGTTGATCATGGTATGGCGCGCTGGACTGTTAATGACAACCGTGGTCTTGCCATCTTCAACTATATCGTTTTTTTTATCACTTCGCAGGTCTTTAATGACTGCCTTCTCACTTCGTGAGGATGTCATTCGGCTTCTTGTTGTTTTTTTGCGGTATCCTCAACTTGGGAATCAGTTCTAAAGTTCAGGTTACCTTCCAGTAATAACTTATGGATGTCTTCTTTTACCTGAGTGATGAAACCATCTTGAAGTAATCTGCTTTTATATGCCATCGAGCTTTAACGAGGACCTAAAAATAAAGTCGGCAATAAATCATCTTTTAATGCTGTATTTGTAATCCCACATGCTTTCGTGCAGGCATTGATAAGTAGACGAAGAAGGAATGCTCTCTGGGAAATAATATAACTGAGACAAAAACGATTTCTAGTAACTGGAATTAGAATTATGGAAGCGTTTACTTCATCAGACGTCCAAGATGCTCATTCACTAACATCAGATGCGTTGTTTGAGCTGATCTGTCATCGCAGCTCCCGAGCTAGCGTATCTAATTCCGCTTAAGCCGGTGCTAGGAGCCGTGTGGATACTTCAAAGTCTCCACTTGAACATCTACAATAAAAGCGCGGCTGAGATACTGAGGCTACTTCCGAGAATCCACCGTATTCTCGGGCCTGAATGTTCGGTGTCGATGAATACTTTCCTGTAGAGTCATATGGTTGCTTTTTAGTCGCCAGACGTCGTCATTTTGTCCCACCTCTTGCATATCGCTCCAATTTAGTGATAACTTCGAGATGTCCAGACTATTTCGGTGGTACTGAAAACGCCCGGAACGGTAATACATGTCGTTTATTGTTGCATATGACAAGGGGTAATGGGTATATTTCTGAACTGACGTTTGCAAACAAGATACATGTAAAATAGGAAACAGTCATGTATTTAGTATGGATGTAGGATTAAGGTCATTTCCGTTGCTTCACTTTCAATACCTCTCAAATAAAGAAAATAGATGAAAATGAAAAAATGTTGCCATGCTGGTATGATTGTCAACTGTTGGCCGGTTATCTCTCCCAGGACCTTCCCAGTGGCTGTTGTTTCTTTTATATCTATGCTTCATACATACATGTATGCTGTGTTTTTTTTGTCGAGGAGACAAGTAGACGACCACCGTATTGTTATTATGGAAGCGGAAATTCTTTGTAAACGAGTATACAATTGCCGTTTGAATTAAACACAACGTACGCATAATGGTGCAATCTCACATGTAGTCATACGACATTAAATGATTCTTTGACGTTATTACTCGAGTGGCTCTCACGTGAAATACCTTAGATGGCGCGATTACACGACCCCAAGCTTATATGATGTGGAATACGGGTTCTTCAATACACTCGTTCTTGGCTTTCATATTTCTAATTTGTCCATGCCTGTTAAAATTGAAAACCAGAAAGATAATGCCATTACATTCAGGAATAATGTCTCAAATGTCCATCTCAGATGTCAGATTAACTATAGACGTATCAGATCAGTGAATCCATACAGAAGTTTTGGTATCATAATGCAATTGAACAGTAACAATTTGTTGTACTTAACTTAATTGGTAAATCAGAGGATGTTTGTGACTCTTCACAATCTTTAGTAGACCGCAAATACAGACATATATTTTGGGTCAAATATTATAAGTATATTTTCCAACCTTTCAGTTGCTACAATGTGTGAGGATAACTGCATCAGTTTCACCACAGGGACAGGATTCACATCCAGCCGGGGTGTACCATTAGATGTGGGACCAGATCTCTGCTACTGTAATATCACTACAACTGCTGTATCTGATCTACAACTGGCCATATCAAAACTTAACCCTGGTACACTGTGTCTGCCGACATCACACTATGTAATACACTTGTATCAACCATCAACAGGATTTTCAGCAAACATGGCTGATTGTGGTAAACTTGCACACACGTTCACTATGACATCAGCTGATCAAGGTATTATGCTGACTTTTGACAAAAGGGGAACTAACACTTTTGCGAAAGTGCAGTTTGAAAAAACCACAGGTATGACAAACAAATTTAGCTGAATTCATTGGCCAATAGAATTACATGAGGCAGATTATGAAAGTATATCTTCTGATCGAATATCAGTCCTTCCTCTCAGATTATTCTCTTTCTGTTGTGTGAGGTATCTGTACATAAAACCGAATTCAGTACCATGCAATGAAATATTACCAGGTATTGAATTTTATTGACATGTTCCTGAGAAGATTTTCAACCAACCAGTTTGTAATCTAGCAACCAAATATTTTTCAATAATTTAATTTTGATGCCATATGTTCATAACTGATTTGTGAATTTCATTGTGCATGCACACACCTGGCTGTGCTTCGACCATGCTCCGATGAGAACCTATATTGCTCTCTATTCCAGGCAGTGGCCAGGTCACCATTCAATGTTGTGCTGCTTCTTCAACCTCAACTATATCACCAACAAACTACACAAATGTGCCAGTAATGGAAACCAAGCGAGAAACTATTGGAAAAGAAGGGACATCCATAACATCCACACCAACATACACCGTTAATACTGGTACCGGTACATCACAAAATAGTACACAACCACAGGACAGGACTATGGTTGGAACAACGGTAACCAGATCAGCTGTACCAGAAAACAATGGTATTGATCATAGAATATGCAGCATATCGTGAAAGTTCCCAGCCAATGCTGTTACATGTATATTACACTGTTATACCAGTTGAACACTTTATTACATGTATATTACACTGTTATACCAGTTCAACACTTCAGATCACTCTTCTCTGAATGCTAATAAACAAAATGTTTTTACCATTATCTCATGATGGTAGGACATTGTTTGAATCCCCGAGACCACTCCGCTTCATTTAGTAAGAGACGATGCTGATTGCATGCAAAAGCTCAAACAAAACATAGAATTTTAGTAGTGCAAGAGTAATCTTGAAAATGTGTTAGTAGCATTATGCAGCGTTTCTCCAGAACTTTTAATGACCTAAACCTGGAATTTCAAGTAGATACTCTATACCTGGAAATTGATTTTCAAGCACCTGTGGGAACTCTGACATCATCATTTACCCAAATCACTGGACAAATGCTGAGGACAGTCTATTCGTTTGTGATCACTCAGCTTGAATCTTGCCCATCTTGAATCAGGCATTTGTCTGAACTGAAAAACTTGGAAAACTATATTCAAGTGAATGAGATAACCTAAAACAATACACTTTCATAAATTACACCTGTGGGAAGTGCTGCACCACTTTACCACTGATTAAGCCATGGATCCAGAATAGTTGACATGTCTGTTGTGTGAACAACATTGATATACTGTCTTTCCACAGTCAACATGGCCAGGATGCCAGTCACATCAATCTCAAAGAAGGAACAAGGCCAGACAGACTGTGATAATAATACCTTGCCACCCTCATTCACAATAAAATAGTTTGGCTGACTTTCTTTAAGAGTTATCGTTTGCAATAGGAACATTTTAAAAACTATAGAGCATAGTCTGAGGGATGCACACATTTGATCAAAATGATCAGTAAGGCTGCTTACAAGATACCCCCCGTAAGGGAGCGTATCAATATTAAGAACGTTGAACGCGTTCGATTTTGAACTGAATGGAGTTCATTTTCTGACTCATTCAGGACATTATTGACGAAGTCAGAGTCAGAAAATGAACTTACCTGCATTCGTTTTTGAACTGAAGTGAACGCATAAAATGAACGTTCGTTTGATAAAATGAACGTTCGTTTGATAAAAACAAATTCTGCGTTCATTTGGAAAGAAAATGAACGCTGCATTCATTTGGTAAGAAAATGAAAGCTGTTAAAAAATATACAGTCGCATGTCCCTCGTCTTTGAACGTTCGCACTTTTACAGATCAAAAGTTGACAATTAGGTATTACTTATTATTGAAAGCGAATAAAAGGTGAAAGGCTAACCGTCCGCTTATTTTTGCTCCATTTTAGAAAAAAAAACACGTTTATTTTACGGTTACTGATCGTTGTGTGGTATTCACGCGAAATTATGTGACCCACACTTATCAGCACCGCGCTTGTCTGTCCCCACTCAAATGTTCAATCCAGTTGTCAAAAAAAGCAGATCGTTTTCCAATTATATGTATATTTTATTCTCCATTCGAATTGTATCTGTGGCAGTGTAAATATGCAAATTGTAGTCGATTGTTGTGGAGAAGTGTTGACGAAAACTCGTTTTCTCGCACGTCCGCGTACCGCATGGCAAAATGGAGAGCACCTGTCGGGAACGTTTTTTACTGTCTTCATCTTTCCAGAATTTACTCCTCAATTAAATAAGGTACGTATGTAACTTCTGCCATAATGTCAGCATTGATGATGAATATATTGAAGAATGTTCTATTGCGATAAAGCGCCCATATGCGGCAAACAATCTTATATGGAGGCGATCATTACTGGGGACGCCACAAAATATATTGGGACGATTACCCTTGGAATGAGTATCTTTTTTTATTGAATAAGCCCAATATTATAAGAAATTAGTTGTTTTAATATTTATTGTATCTTACCATAGAGACTGCAATAGTGAGCTACCATTTACAACCCTGTATGTTAATTCGCCATTACTGGCAAAATGATTTTAACTATTTTGTTACAGACGCTAGATATTCGTCCGTACCGTACGCGACTTCGTTTGTTGATGAGATAAAGGGAAAGAGCTGAACAGTACTACAAAAAAGACTGTTTAAATTGTTCTACGAATATTTTTTTTATTTTTCATCTGAAATACTTGCTTACTCAACTTTTACAAATGATTGATATAGTTATCTGACATTTGTATTACTTCCTACACAACGTTACACCCGGAGCGACAAAGGTAAAATTTGCTTTTCTCAGCTAAATACCAAGTCTAGTTCGAGTTTATATATTTACCATACCGTGTGTTCATTTACTGGATTGTGTACAAAGATATGAATATTACAATTACTGTCAATATGTATTTTGCCTTGGAGATGGCCACAGCTATCCCTCCTAAACTGAAATCGGAGTATACGAGTCGCGTTTTATATGTTGTCGTGGCAGATTAATAGGAAAATAAATATTTTTAATTGTTTTAATTTGTATATAGCATTTTGTAAATGCTGTAGGCCTCTATTCCGTATGTATTGAACCACGCCGAACATTTGATGAATGTCCAGCGTTCGAATCGACGAGATTAGATTCAGTGAAAACTTGTACCATTTCGCGCCAAATCATGCAGTGCACGAGGTCATGCGATTCGCGCGAAATTGGACCGGGACACGTGGCAGTGGGAGGTAGCCAGACCCGGTAAAGAATCTAGGTTCGGCGCCTATCACATTCAGCATTATTGTATAACGGCAGGTAAGTGAGGAAATAATACAATCATCGGATACCACATCTATACTGACTCGACTGGTTTTGTTACGGAATAAACGACTTATTACTGTAAAACAAAGAGTGATGTCACGACGTGTTCCAGAAGCTGTGTGATTCGCGCCAAATCAGGCTGTGACCCGTTGGCAGTGGAAGGTGGTCAGGCCGAGAAAAGAATCTTGCTTCGGCGCCTATCACATTCTGCGTTATTGTATAATGGCAGTTAAGTGTGAATGTAATCAGCTGATACCACATCTTTTTACTGACTTGATTGGTCCTGACATGAAATAAACAACTTATTACTGTGAAACAAAGAGTGATTTCACGACTGTTACGGAAGCATGATCACTCAGCAGGCTTGAGCAAAGTTGCCATGCAGTGCGCTTGGACGGAAGCGAACAAGGTGATAATCGGTTTTGTATTTAAAATATCTCTTGCCCAGTCTGCGCTGTGTGTGTTTTTCGGATTGTCACAATGAAGCATCCCGTGAAAGATTCCAGTTTATTCTTCACAGTGGCCATTCATCAATATACTGAGCAATCTACCCCCCCGACTATTTTCCCGGTTCAACTTATCGCACAGCTTTCACAGACACGTGCGCGAAAGAAGTTTTGAGTTTGGTAAAGAGAGGTGCGAACATCTTTTGTAAAGAAGGGGGCCATAGAAATCCATCAAACATTTTTTTCTTTTGCGTATTTGAAGGCTTAGGTTTTCTGGTTGTGAACTTGAGTGTTATATTATTGAAGTTGTATTGATTAAATCATCTAAAATCGGATTATAATAATAGGATAATAATATTGTTGGAATTATTTCATTGTTATATGTTCCATTTGTAATTTCAGATATCCTTGGCCACGTTATTTGACATCGACATAGAGCACATAATATTGGCACAGATTCCATAGGCTGAGAGATTCTGATCTTCACACAGGAACTGAAAGTACTGATGTTTTTGCAAACTATACTTGTAGCCAACTTGAATTGAATATAAGGAAACTGACAGGTTTGCAAGTTTGTTCACCAAAAATTCACCATACAGTCTGGACTCCCCATCAATGGACGATGCAGGATCGATCAACCGACCTTTGTCTCCATCGCCTGAACTGGCGTGAGCTCACAGAGCCGAGACTTAATCAGCGTTCAGATTATTTGGTGAGGAATGATCTTCCTCACAAAATAATCTAATTCCATTTCAGTAAAACTGACAGTTAATGAAGATGATATAACATATTATTCTTTGTATTTCTGCTTAGAACTACATTCTATGCCTCATTGGCACTTTTCAGTGAATGTCAATATCAACTGCAAATATTCGTTTTATTTCCTGTACCATTATAATGCATTATTAGCCCGTATATATTAACGACTTTGAAACGATTAATTTTTAATCAGTCTTGTCTAATTCAACATTAAAGAAGCAAATCCCTCCTTGTGGGATCGGGTTTGTGAAATGAATGTGGGATGGTCTTAATCGGCTCACGAAGATGACTTATTTGTTTTCATTCAGAAAGTGAGACCTTTCATAGTTGTGGGGGGAATTTGAAATTAATTGTTGCCCAGATTCAATCTTCGTCGTTTGAACTCTTTCAGAAATATGAGATTCTACTCAAGAGAACGAATGGTGTGGATTCATTGCGAATTGATTGTACACTTCATGTGGAGTGATACCAAGGCAGTTGATATGTTTATGTATAAGCTGATGAGAATTCCATAAACACGTAAAGTGTATACTGAAAATTGTCTCAAACATACTAGTGAATGAGAGAGAGAGAGAGAGAGAATT
>JAVTVY010057416.1:0-28408 GCA_036873755.1 Hanleya hanleyi | reverse complement strand
AGTGGCAGGGCGGTAGCGAGTGAACTGAAAAGTGAGTCATCTGGAGCACCGGTAGAAGCCACCGAACCAAGTCGCATTGACTTACTTTCGAAACAGATTCGGAACATGGCGTGTACACAAACCGAAATTATGAGTTGGATCCAGCAGCAAAAGCAGACGAAGAATAACTTTCCCCGACGGAAAGAGGCATGCTATGGATGCAGCCAGCGCGGACATTACCAGCGAAGCTGCCCAAACAGGGGTTCCCCTGCTAATCAGGGAAACTGAGGTCCTCCACTGTTCAGAGCCGATCAGTGGAGGAAACCGCGCACGATTTGGAAGGCTCAAAGGATTTTCAAAAGAATGTCGGCAGCCGCTCACTGAGTAATGGGAAAATTGGTGGGGTACAGGTGTCTTTTCTGCTGGATACTGGCTCAATGGTTTCCATTATGTCTGAACGATTTTTCAAACAGAATTTGAAGCCCCAGGGAGTGGCCCTAAACGAGCCTATGGAATGGCTGAGGCAAAGGGCAGCCAATGGTTTGGAGTTACCATATGTGGGTTATGTGGAGCTTGATGTTCAGTTGATGGGGCAAACAGTTCCGAATTGTGGTATACTGGTCCAACGAGAGACGCCAGATTCTGAAAATATGAGAGACCACATTCCTGTCTTGTTCTTGTTAGGAATGAAGATTCTTAGGGTAGTTCCTTATATCCAAGGACTGTTTCGTGGTTCACAAGGTGTCCATGCTGAATCTGCGAGAACAAAGTTGTTACGAGTCGCTGGTAAAACACCCATCTGTATCTCTCTGTAGTGGAACCTCTGTCAACACACTTAGTGAAAGGCGTCTCTGTAACACCTACATTAATGACCCCAGATGGGTCCACCTTTGTTAAAGTGTACAACCCCAGTCCCATTGACACTTGGCTGCCACCTACGACTCGGATCGGTTTGTTCTCTGGTGTGAAGGATTTTGAAATCGATAGATTCGATGTGGGGGTTAAGACTGTGGATGTTGGCGAAGTCCAAGTGGGGCTGAACCCTGCTGGAACAAGCCCAATATCAGAGATAACTGAACATTTTACTCGATTAGCAGACAGTCCAGAGTTGAACGACGAACAGAAAGCGAAGGTCTACAACCTGCTTCTGCAACACCAGAGCGCCTTTGCTTTCGGAGATGAGCTGGGAGTAACTGACAGACTGAAACACAGAATAATCACTACAGACGAGCAGCCAGTTCGTTTAGCCTATCGTAGGTTACATTCAAGTCAGTTAGAAGAGGCCAAGGAGCATATCAGCCAACTCTTGAGGCGAAATGTGATTCGAGAGAGCAGCTCAGCGTATGCTTGCCCAATGGTTTTGGTGAGGAAGAAAAGCGGTCAGCTGAGGCTGTGCATAGATTTCAGGAGACTGAATGAGAAAACCATCAAAGACGCTTTCCCCATTCCCAGAATTGAAGCGTCTTTAGACTCGATGTCGGGGGCAAGGCTGTTCTCGACTATTGATCTTCAGTCGGCCTACAATCAAGTCGAGGTTGATGAGAAGGACCGCCACAAGACAGCATTTTCCACGCCCATGGGATTATATAAGCATAGTCGCATGTCGTTTGGCCTCTAATTCCCCCGCCACATTCCAGAGATTAATGCAGACTATTTTCCGTGAGAAGGTACAGCAGAACATCTTGGTATATTTGGACGACATTTCGTATATTCAGACACTGTTGCTGATCATCTTCGAAGGCTACACCTGGTACTGGCCAAGCTGAAAGCCAGCGGCCTGAAGATTGAACCCAGCAAATGTGAACTGTTTCGTTCCTCTGTTCAGTATCTTGGACATATCATATCTGCTGATAGTGAGGCGACGAACCCTAGCAAAGTGACATGTGTTGAGGAATGGCCCATTCCAACATCTGTTAGGAAGTTACGTGCTTTCCTTGGGCTGGGCTGGCAAGCTACTATCGGCGTTACGTGAAGGGGTTCACACAGATAGCTGCCCCACTCCATAAGTTGGTGAACTCTGCTGGAACTAAAGGGAAACAGAAAAAGTCAAGCAATGGCTCTACTGCCAGGGGTTGGCAATGGGATAAAGCTTACCAGACCTCATTCAACCACCTGAAGACATCTTTAGTGATTGCGCCGATACTAGGATTTCCTGATTTTTCCTTACCCTTCATGTTAGAGACCGATGCAGGTCACCTTGGCCTTGGAACGGTGCTATCTCAGAACCAAGGCAGGTTGATAGCATATACGAACAGAGGGTTACGAAGATCGGAAAAGAATATGACAAATTACAGCAGTATGAAATTGGAGTTGCTGGCTCTGAAATGGGTCGTGTCTGAGAAGTTCCGGAATTACCTCATTGGGTCCCCTTTCACTGTCTTTACGGACAATAATCCACTAAGTTATGTTCAGTCAACGGTGAAACTGAAGGCTGTGAACAGCGATGGGTCTCCCAACTTGCCCAATTCCAAAATGACATCAAGTATTGTGCTGGCAAGCATAATGGGAATGCTGATGGACTTCCGAGTCGACCGCAGTTAGGCGACGACGAGGGGTATGCATCTTCACAAGTCCAGGTAAATCCTATCTCCTCGCAGAGGGTTTACCTGGACATTTTTGGTGATTCGAATGAGTTCTCGATTCGATGCCTCTATTATACCGTCTCGTATATTTCATTCCCCCGCGCTTGTTTTGAATTAACATGTCGGTTTTTGCTTTAATCTTGACATCAAAGCAGTATGGTCCGCGATGAAATTCAAACCTGTCACATCTCATACCTCGCAGCAGATTGGCCTAATCAACAAGTTTAGCGCGTTCACTGATTGGGTTGATTTAAAGGAAGCCCCTTGATGTATTTACATCCAGAACTCGTATGGGTAACTAACCAAGCCAGTGTATCGATCCTAATGGATCGGTCGATACATTGGCTCGCGACGATGAGGGTATGGGGATGAGGAAGAAGTGTCCGAGGCTCCGGGAGTGACAGTGATGCCGTCGGAGGTCCGCGTGGAGCTACTGAGCCCCGCTGTGTGCATGACATACTGCGAAGATGGTCTGGATAGCCAGCGGGAACTACCAGATCTCTCGGAAAAATTTCATTTTTCAACAAGCGACAGATCCAGTAATAATGCGGTTTCACCATTACTGGAGCAAGGGTAAGAACCGAATACCCAAGAGCAGAAAAGTGAACCTTCCGGGCTAACCCCTTTGCTGAAACAGTGGGACCGAATCAGAATAAATGGTGGTTTAATTCAACGTCTGCCATCGAGCTCCAGAAACTGTTTAGAATGGGTCTGGTAATGCAGTTTATTTTGGTACCATGCTGAGGGGTGGACGTTGGAGTGCCTGAAAACTGGTTCTGACGGATGGTCTCGCTTGCGATGGTTCAGGCATTATTTATTCCTGCTAAGGACATCCACCAATCTTGTCCTCTGTTAGGTGTAAATTCACATTTAAAGAGTTGTTTTTAGGGACAATTCTATGTATGGAACCTTGATCTAACCAAAGAGATTCACTTGTAGTGGGTTACGAGTGTCTGATTTTGTAATACTACATGCTTTAGTGGTGTTTGTATTGTGAGTAGGGTAATACTAGGTATGGTTGCCAGCAATTGAGTAGTGGTTATAACAGTGTTGTGGTACAGTGAAACTAGAGAGTTCTGAGTACAGTCATGTTATTAACTGATTACTATTGTGGTAGTGTTTTAATCTGGTCATATATTACTTGTGCCATTGTTTAGGGCATTGATACATGCTCGAGTTACAAAACTGTGGTTCTTTGTCAGATTCATCTTAGTATTATCAACTGATACTTGCATAACAGATGAACAATAAACACATCTAGTCAGTAGCATTGTGTTTTATTAATAAATCTAGTTGTTTGATTCTTACACAGTAGTTTGTTTCTCTTTAATTAGAGAGCCCGGCATAACTCGGTTACCAAAGCGAATGCTCCCATTTGATAAAATGTTTTGCCACCAGGGGGCTTCCAATCCAAGCGCGAGTAAACTTGAGATTTTACACTAAATATTTCGTGAAGCCCTTTCAGTATTTCAGCCGTTTCTAGCACCAAATACCGGTCACTGGTGTTCTGTGTAAGGATCAGTGTGTAGTGGTTCCCGAGTTAAAAAAATAACTGGTAATAACGAAATGTGCGTATAAATTACAAACACATTGTCACGACAATACATAGGAGCAACAATTGATTCCTTTCAAAATGTCAGTGGTCTTACCTGTCGGTTATGTTACTATTTGGACGGTAAAACCATTGACAATAATGATGATTTTGCACCAAATTGCAGTACAACAGGAATTTCCTTTTCTTCCAGAGAATACTAAGTTAAGAAGGCTTTTCATATACGGGCTTGCCCCTAAATAGCCTTCACTATTAACTGCGTCTTTGCGTCTATGAACAAATTGGTCACTGGCGTTACCACGAGGTCAGTGATGTTACACGAGGTCATTGGTGTTACCGGGTTGTCACTGGTGTTACATATCAGTTGGACAGATATCCGAGAGGAAGCAGTTTTATCAAAAGGCTTTTCAAATACGTGCTTTGCCACCAAACAACCCTTCACTTATAACTGGTGTTACGGATGCAAGAATTATCTAGAAATTCAGAAACACTTGTCCAAATTATCACATATTTTGATAAAGAAACAAACGCGAATAGTAGAATATCATAATCAAGAATAAATAGGTTTATTACATAGAAGCTAAAAGAATGGTTGAATTACATGCGGTCCAATTGGCTGCTTTTGTTCAGCTATAATTAGGACGTTAAAAACATTTTTTTCTTTTCTTTAATATTTGTTCGTCATTAGTCATAGTTACACGTAAGGTATTGCCTAGCATGTATGTATGCTCCCATTCTGTCCTCTTAATAGCAAACCCATACCGACTAGTTGTGTGTAACACCAGTGACATGATAGAAGACAACCCCACCATTAAAGTGTTACGAAAAGTTTATTGTTCGGAATGTATGCATTCAATGTATGCGTTATAAAGTGGTTTCTCAACAAAGACTGTTGACATCAAATTCAGTAGCCATTAGTAATCTTGATTTTGAGGTAATTCTCCAAGAGAAAATGTACCTTTCTTTGAGAATGACCCAAGCAGATGCCTTTAATAACAACGATCAGTTTTATGTCATCTATTGTACAATAATATCGTATTAGACACTTGGCTGCTAAAATATGTAGAATCACACTTTGATGGATACTAATATATTCTCTGCTAAGTTGATTTCAGATGCAGTAGCAATAAATTACCTCCCCAATAATCAGATATTAAGTTCATGCCTTACAACATGATAAAGGACAATGCCAACGAGAGTCAGAACAAGCTATCATATAGTCATTCACGCGCGTCGATAGCTACAGACGATGTAGTTAAGGTTAAATGTGACTGCTGTTTTACAGCCTATTACATACGTTTCTGGTATTGCCTAGCAATGGATGCCTCTTTGCGAGGAATGCAACTATCTTTTTTGAGATTTATCGAACTGTCCACGATTCATTTACGGAAAGGAGTCTTAGGCCTCCACAAATGTTGGAGAATAGCTGTGGCAGCGATATTCACCAATTCCCTTTTCCGTACGATCAATCCGTTGGGATGGCTGTAGTGTATCCTGCATCCTCCTCACAGCACATGCTCCATTTCGCAGTCTCATTTAATATCCCTGCCTCCAATAGCAGAAGTTGACCTTTACCACATTGCTATGACGTATAGGGGAAACCAACGAACGCACGGTTCAGTTTGAATCCGGTCGAACAACTCCTTTATTGTTGTACATGAGCGAACTACTTTTCATATGCTCTGTCCAGATAAACAGGGAAAATAATCTTCAGATAATTCTTTTTAACGCTAGGTCAACAGAGGTATTATGCAGACTTGAAAAGTAATCGAAATGTTCGGCAAACATCTATTTTACTATAGATGATGTCACTTCCGGCGATGTGCGCGAAGGCCTCGAATCCGGTCCAAAAATCTGACTGGTGGCTGGGGTATTATTAGAAACCCAAGCGAGGTGGTTGGTGTATCCTGTTGACACCTGAATATTACCAGATCTCTTCCGGTTGTCTAATCTTCTTGGCGAGACGAAACGATGTATTAATGCATTAACATATAGCTCAACTACTAACCGTGAACTATTCAAGAGTCGGACAGAGAACGGTCTCTGACTGGACTTTGGTATGGATGATACCGGTACAGGCTGGAGTGCTGATAGAGTCCGCTGTCTGAGCAGTTACCGGAAACAGAAGGATCATGTGATTCTGCGCAACGGAGACCGGAATGCAGCGTTACACCTGGTAACCCAACGTTCGGGTAGGTCGGAAGCCCCAGTAGACTGCTGTAGAAATACAGAGGCCTGTACGCACTGTAGTTGGACATGGCTCCGGGTGATGCGGACACTATAGGCCTCCAAATAGACCAGGTCGCCGAAGGGAACCTCTCAAGACTAGCCAGGCCTTCTGTGAACAGAAAAAAAGAGTTCAAGTTTCCGTCACCTCAAGTATATGTAAGTTAGATTTAGCTAGGCAAATTTTCCATTTCTCTTATCCTAACATTGATCACATTTCAGTTGAACCCACAGTTTAACTGGAAGTCCTGAAAATTGAGAATCCACAGAGACAGATATTTGTCTGTGAGAATGTGAGGATACCAGGAAACATGATTAGCTGTCACAGAAGAAATTTGGTGAAATCAGAACTCCGCAATAGTATTGTAGTTATTAGGTACTGGTATATCTTGACGGAAAACTATCACATATCATCAGGATCTCTCATATTGTAGTTAGGAGGCAGAACAGCTCAGAACAGACCTTAGGTTTAGTTAAACCTTCGCAACACATGTGCACGTGTATTGTACAAAAACACATGCTGCCATTTTGAATACGGAGCTGCGTATCTGAAAACCCCTCGGCTCTGGGCGCTAGCCATTCATAATGTGTTCCGTTTGAACCGTACTACTGTGAAGACGTCAGGAACAACAAGCAGTCAAGTGACAGATATACAGATTATAAAAAAAAATGCAATTAGAAATGGCCCCTAAGGTTTCTGCCCAACCAGAGAAACCAGCAGTCATTACTTGTCTCTTGATGTATCAGTGATGTATACCAAACATCATACTGAACACTTGAACAGTATCAAAAGATATATAGATCATCAATAATTTTACATGAAAAATCGACCATAGAGGTCCATGTCCCCCGATAGCAGGACCAGTTATGGTGGATTACATCCACCATAACTGGCGCTGCTGCTGCGGGTGCCATGGACCTCTATGGTCGATTTTTTTTGGTCGATGATATCTCATATCATTGATGAAGAGTATGATTTGAAAATGGAGATATCGCTGATGAGCTTAACATAATCTAATACAGCGGATGGCACCCATATTGGATTATGCACATCCATAAAACATAATACCAACTGTCCTCTCAGGACCTGTGGTGCAGGATTTGTAAGAAATTTGAATACAACCAATCCGTTCTGGAAAGATGTATTAAATGCCTGGTCAAAATTTCAAAAATCGCTAAAAGTATCAAATATTAATGACATATATGATGAACCACTGTGGTATAATTCAAACTTCAAATCTTCATATTTGTTAGAAAATTGGTATAAAAACAACATTAGATATATCAGAGACCTCATAGACAGTAGCGGAAATATTGTCACTATCTGATTTGAATTCTGAATTTAAAGTCAAAGGAACATTTTTTGATCACGCTCGAATAATAAAAAATATTCCAAAAATCTGGCTTGAGAGAACCAGAAATGAGTTCTCTCCCCTGTGCTTAACTTCGCCAACATTTCCAGTCTATTTTCAAAGATTGGTAAGGCAGGGAAGAGGTAGTAAAGCGTATTATATTGTATTGAATACTAATCAGAGTGAAAGTCCAAACTCAATGGAGATATGGGAAAGGTATTTACGCTCATCACAGAAAATTAACTGGAAAGACGTTTTTCTAACTAGCTTTTGTTGTACAACATCTACGAAATTGAGAAATTTACATTATCAAATTTTGCATCGAACTTTAGTAACTAATTCCTTTTTACATAAAATAAACATTTCCGATAATGTTAAATGTAGTTACTGTGGAAGAGAACGGGAAACACTAGAACATCTGTTTATAGAATGCGAAAAAGTACAAACACTTTGGAAAGAGCTTCGACGGTGGCTACATGATACTACCGGGATGAGAGGGGAGATAACAAAGGATAAAATTATTTTGGGGTGGGGAAGAGAACAAAGAAGTCTCAATACACTGATGCTAATAACCAAAAACTATATATACCGTAACAAGTTTACAAATTCGCCAATTAATATCAAATCGCTTCTATATGTTTTCTGCAATAATTATTCATCAGAAAAATATACAAATAATACAGAAATATTAGGTGATAAATTTGCAAAGAAATGGATTTTATTTCGAGACTTCTTTGACTCTAGAGAAGACCAAGAATAATGTATTTGTATGTATGTTATTCAGTTGCAATATGTTCTAGATCTGTACTGTTTGGCGTTATATGTTTGTGATATGCAGAAGGTGTAATGTATATATGTTGGTCTTGTATATATATGTTGGTCCACATATTTCTGTGTATTTATGTTGAGCACCCCTCCCCCCCACCGAAAATAGTGTCTTTATAGTTAATGTTTTGAAAGGAGGAATATGAGAATGTCTAGTGTTATGTTGGCAATCTGTATGTATGTCACATGTTATGTCCTGTAACACGGTTTTTGTATGTCCATGTAACTATATGTATATATGAAAACGAATAAAAATATATATAAAAAAAAAAAAACCCCTGTCCTCTCACCAATGTCCATGCACTCCCCAAGTTTGAAGTACGTTGAATCGTTCTAGAGTTATTGTCCAGACAAGACCTAAATGCTGAAAATCTAAGATGACTGATGGTGGCCATCTTGTATAACACAGGTAACTGAAAAACAATGACAACTGTTCTCTCACCGATGTGAAGCCAAACTGCAAGTTTGAAGTCGATCAGTTGAATTATTCTAGAGTTGTCCAGACAAGATGCAACTGCTTAAAATGCAACATAATCCAATATCGGTGGTAGATGGCAGCCAAATTGGATTATGCTCGTTCATGAAACACAATCCTAACTGGGATTTCACCAAGGTCAACGGACTCCCCAGGTTTCATGTAGGTCAGTTGAATCGTACTCCAGCTATTGTCCGGACAAGATCAAACTGCTTAAAATCCAATGAAATCCAGTATGGCTGATGGTGGCCATATTGGATTAAGCACGTCCTTGAAAAACAATCCTAATCCTCCTCTCAACAATGTCAAGGCACTCCCCAGGTATGAAGTAGATCGGTTGAATCGTTCTCCAGCTATTGTCTGGACAAGATCAAACTGCTTAAAATCCAATGAAATCCAGTATGGCTGATGGTGGCCATATTGGATTAAGCACGTCCTTAAAAACAATCCTAATCCTCCTCTCAACAATGTCAAGTCACTCCCCACATATGAAGTAGATCGGTTGAATCGTTCTCGAGTTATTGTCCGGACAAGATACAACTGCTTATAATCCAATATGGCTGACGGCGGCCATATTAGATTACGCACATTGCTGAAAAACAATTCCAACCGTCCTTTCACCAATGTCAAGGCACACCCCAAGTTTGAAGTTGATCGGTTAAATCGTTCACGAGTTATTGTCCGGAAAAGAAAATCTAAGATCCAACTGCTTATAATCCAATATGGCTGACGGCGGCCATATTAGATTACGCACATTGCTGAAAAACAATCCCAACCGTCCTCTCACCAATGTCAAGGCACACCCCAAGTTTGAAGTTGATCGGCTAAATCGTTCACGAGTTCTTTTCCGGACAAGAAAATCTTACGGAATTACGGAACTACGCCCCCACTAAGTAGCGGAGGACAATTAAAAACGCCTGCGAAAGTTTCCATCCATTCAGAGAAAACGGTTCTGTCCATTTATTTTTAGTCTCTTGATGTATTGATGATGTATACAAAGTCTTGCATCAAACATTTGAACAGTACCAGAGGTATAGATTTTGCATAAATTAAAGAGGGCAATCAAGTTTTCTACCTAATCAGAGAACTGGTTGTCATTAGTTGCAAGTGTTTTGATGTATCGATGATTTATAGTTTCATATGAAGCACTAAAAGGGTATCAGATATAGATCATTAATGATTTTGCATAAATTAAAAATTGTCGCCAAGATTTTCGCCCAATCAGAGAAACCAGTTCTGTCATTCATCGTATAAGTCTCTTGATTCATCGATGATGTATACCAAATTTATATCGAGCACTTGAACGGTATCAGAGATAGAGATCATTAATGATTTTGCATAAATTAATGATGGCCGCTCATCCTTCCCACCACTCAGAGGAACTGATGTGGTTATTCACTGCAAGTCTGTTGATACATTGATGCTGTATACCAAGGTTCGTTTAGAACACTTAAATGGTATCAGAGATATACATCATTAGAGATTTTGCATAAATTAAAGATGGCCGCCATGGTTTCCACCCAATCAGGGAAACTGGTTTGGTCATTCCTTTAAAGATTCTTAATGTATCGATAATCTATACCAAGTTTCACACTGAACAGCGAAATGGTTTCCGAGAAAAACAAGATTAATGGTTTCGCATAAATTAAAGATGGCCGCCTAAGTTTGCACTGGATGTGCACTGCAAGTTTGGTGTGCCTAGGCTAAGTCGTTCTAAATATATCTTGGTAACGAGAAAGCTGTGACTGTTTCGCATAAATTCAAGATTGTCGCCAAAGTTTCCAACCAATCGAGTACAATAGATTCAATAGGGTTCTGTGTTACGAGCATATGGATGTGCACCGCTATTTTGGTGTGCCTAGGGTAAGTCGTTCTAAAGATATCTTGGTAACGAGAAAGCTGTAACGGACGGACGGACGTACATGACGGGGACAATACCATTCGGTCAAATTTTGGCCGAGGGGTAAAAAGAAGTTAAATGGTAAATTTGAGGTCAAAAAGTCAAATATGGTTAAACAAATTCTTGGTGGCTACTTAAGCGACACGTTTTAAATGAATATCAGTTTTGAACTGAGTAAAATTATATAAGTTTGTGAAGGGTGAACTAAGCTTAGAGAATTGTTTGGGGAATGTTTACTTTGGTGACATGATTTTACATGAATATCAGTCTAATTGTTTAACTTATTTACACAAACACAAAAAATGCATTCAAATTAACTGTTTGGGTCAAATCTTATGTTTAAAGTGGGTCAAACCTGTTTCCTTGGAAATACTATCATATGAATGGAAATAGGCCAGAAACTGTTAAAATTTAAAATAACGCATGTAATCATATTAAAAAATGTTTGATAATGACAGAAAACAAGGGCGTCCGGCCTGGGTAACATACTTCCCATGAAAACGACCAATGTGGTCACCAAACATACAAATGTTCATACATGTATCTCTGCTTGTATTTGGGATGAATTATTACTTGTAGTGTCGATTTTTATGTTTTTTGGGGGCAAGGATTCCATATATTGTTAATCCGATAGATTACAATGATATATCACTTCACAATTCAAGACGGCTCGCAAACCTCAAGTCATGGGCCCATTACATACTTATGTAACACAACTTACAACATTAAGAAACATGAGAGTGAAACTCACAAAACCTTTCAGCTTCCCCCAAGCAAAAGAGAAATATGCTGAAAATGTGCAACATATTATGGCTATATTTACTAATCATTCAGAATTGTCCTTTTTAGAGCATATAATTAATTCCGCTGATATATGACGGCTACATTCAAGCATGTAAAACAAAATCATTACTATATTCCAAAAGGGGCACAACTCTGTAAAATAAGGGCCGAGTCGAATAATACTTTGTAAGCTTCTAGAATACGGGTAGATAAATATGTTTCTAAAATTTGGTGGCTGTACCGAACACAGTTCTTCAGATATAACTGGCTACATTCAAGCATATCCAAGACACACCCGAAAAGAGGCATAACTCCATAAAATAGGGGCCGAGACGATGGATGTTTGGTTCTAGAATACAACTAGATAAATAAATTTTCAAAATTTATTAGCTGTACCGAACACGGATCTGTAGATATAACTTGAACATCTATCACAAAATCAGAGATTATTCCATTCGAAAAGGAAAAATATGGGCCAAGACGACTATTTTTTTGTAGGTATCTACAATACAACTAGATGAAAAGGTTTCCTCATAATTTGGTAGCTGTACCAAACACAGACAGACGGACCATAACTCGATATCACAAGACTCGACCTCTTCTAGTGACAGATGTAGTACATGTATAAACAAGACGTATTACATCAATCCGGCCTGTTCGGCGATGTTCGTACTAATAATGTTTCGGATAATAGTGGACGTTATAGCTTTGAGCCCAAAATATTATTGTGCAATCCTCTGTTTGATCTATGTGGTTTCATACAGTCTACGCGATCACTGACATAGTAGTACTGTGATCCGTTATTTAACATAGCGAGTGTGATGGAAAATAATTTGTTTCATCAAACAATCAATGAATCAGTTTTACCACTCGTCCATTTTGGCCTCGGGGTATTGTCGCCGTCCGTCCGTCCGTTACCGCATTCTAGACTAAACCGCTTGAAACACAACCACCAAATTTTGAACACTTATTTATCTAGTGCTAAGTCAGACGCCTATCGAAAGTGGCTCCCGTGGGCCCATATTTTACAGTGTTATGCCCCTTGACAGATATATTAATTTATATTTCTGTCCCATATGCTTGAATGTAACCAACTGTATCTGCAGAACTGTGTTCGATATAGCTACTATATTTTGGAAACATTTATATTGTTGTATTCTAGAAGCCAACAACAAATTTCTCGCCTCGGCCCTTATTTTACAGAGTTATGCCCCTTTTCGGGTGCAGTTATCTCTGATTTCGTGATATATATGCTTGAATGTAACCAGTTATATATAATTAACTGTGTTTGGTACAGCTACCAGATTATGAGGAAACTTTTTTATCCAGTTGTAGTCTAGATGCTAACAATATATTTTGTGATATGTAGTTGAATGTATAAGTTATATCTGCAGATCCGTGTTCGGTACAGGTGCTAGATTTTGGAAACTTATTTATCTACTTGTATTCTACAAGCCTACACAAAATTATTCGTCTATTTCACCCATTCTGTGTTTTAATCTAGATATGATTTTGTGATATATATTCTTGAATGTAGCTTTTATATCTGCAGGATTGGTGATATTTTCTAAAGAGGACAATTCTGGATGATTAGTATAACCATAATATGTTGCACATTCTCGGCATATTTCTCAATTGCTTGGGGGAAGCCGAGAAGTTTTGTGAGTCTCACCCTCATGTTTTTGCTGCGAATCTCTTTATTCCCCTTTATGGAAAACAAAACATTTCTTTAAAAGAACAGTAATTATAAAAAAGATATACTATCATGTATATGATGTATGGACAAATAATCTGGTGTTTGGGGAAATCATGCGCCGCAATTGGAACGTATTCGGGATCGTGTAATAGTGAAATAACAACAGCGTTATAAAAGACCGCCGCTATCGTGTAGAATGTGCAGCAGCAATAACCTTATGGCCTATATTGGAAGAGATTGTTCCATACTGTCTGACAGGTTCTACTGTCTTCTAATATGGATAAGGAAGATATAGTTAACATGGGCGGACAATACATCATTTGACAATACGGCATTCTGCACAGGCATTCATTCCCGACTTTAATTCAATTCGCTCTCATGGAAAGGTTAATTGTACGAAATTTTGGGATACAAAACAGGAAGAATTCTTGCTTTGAATGTGTCACTTAAATATTGGCATCCGTTTTGTGTCAACAATGAATGTTGTATTGAGCTATACCGTTACTTCAAGGCAGTGAGGTGGCCACAAATCTGACCACACATGTTGGCCGCCACAGAAGGCAAATACAAAATCTCTGAAATGTTCATCGATATCAAATGACATGGGCGATGTTATGCGACGAATTTTTGTGTGTTTCCGTGCTTATCAGGTCGCCAAAACCGATTTAGATAAACATTCTTGATGTAGCTTTTTACGAAGTAGGCATATTTTATACATGCATCTATAATGGCTATAAACAGTTCAAAAGAAATTAAAATTATGGGTCTATTTCACAATAGAGCATTCCCAAGAGATCCTTACGCCGACATCATCGTATTGAAATAATGTGGAAGACCACATTGAAATATTCATCTTAACACCTTCAAATGACCCTTTGAACAAGAAAATTGTTTTAGACTCGCAATGTATTTGTATATAAGCTTGATAAATAACGCCAATAAATGGCGTGGAGTAATACCGCAACAACCCGTGCTTGTGTGGAACAAGTATTAGCACCACAAGCAGTCAGAGGATGCTAGGTCCCACGCCAAAATGGCAGCAATATTCTTTAGCATTGTTGGTCTCAGGGGATATACATGAGAGAGGCAACTGCTACTTCACTCTCCAAGTTTTAAGATCAACTCAGAACGGCTGACTGAATGTTGATTGCTGCTGTAATATAGTTTCCATGCAGTGAAACATGGGAATTATGTAACCGAGAAGCAATCCCAAGCGACATCTCAAGGCATATTATCTGCAAACCAAATTTGATGAGAATCTGAAGGCGTCCTCAACCTATTGCCCGGAAACCAAATATTAAATTTGCCACCAGGTTTCGCCACCTGTAGGTGCAAGTGGACGAAACGCAATCCCAAGCGACATCTTATGGCATATGAATACCAAATTTGAGAAGAATCCGATGAGCAGTTGTCAAATTATTGCCCAAAAACAAATTTCGGATTTTTCCAACAGATGTCGCCACCTGCAGGCAGAAGCAGGCGAAATACAGTCCCAATGGACATCTCATGACATGGGATCTGCATACCAAATTGGAGAAGAATCCGATGAGCGAAATCAAATTTAGATTTTGACACGAGGTGGTGCCACCTGTAGACGCAAGTGGACGGAACGCAATCCCAAGCGACATCTTATGTCATGGTAATTATTCATATCAAATTTAAGAAGAATCTGATGAACGGTTCTCAAGTTATTACCCGGAAAGAAATTTGGTATTTTGCCACCAGGTGGCGCCACCTGTAAGTACAAGTGAGAGAAAGGCAATCAAACGCAACATCTCCTGGCATGGTACATGCACACTAAATTTGAGGAGATTCCGATGAGCAGTTCTCAAGTTAATTGCCGAAAACAAATTTTGATTTTAACACCAGGTGCCACCACCTGTAGTCGCGAGTGAGCGAAACGCAATCTCAAGCGACATCTTAATTTATAGTATTACCCGGAAACAAATTTGGGATTTTGCCACCAGGTGGCGTCACCTGTAAGTGCAAGTGAGTGAAAGGCAATCCCATGCAACATCACCTGGCATGGTACATGCATGCTAAATTTGAGAAGAATTCGATGAGCATGCAGTTCTCCAGTTATTGGTTGAAAACAAATTTCAGATTTTGTCACCAGGTGGCGTCACCTGTAATCAGAAGTGGATGAAACGCAATCCCAAGCAACATCTCACGGCAAGGTACAATGTATGCATGCCTAATTTGGGAAGAATTCGATGAGCAGTTCTCAAGTTATTGCCCGGAAACAAAATTTAGAGGTTGCCACCAGGTGGCGCCACCTGTATGCGCAAGTGGGCGAAACTCAATTCCAAGCGCCATTTCAAAGCGTTTCAAAATTATCGCTTGCAGCACAAAAGAATGGAAAGAACCCTGGTGGCGCCACCTACAGGCAGATCTTTCTGAAACGCAATATCAATCAACATCTTGTCACAAGGAATGTATATGCCAAATATCAAAGAAATTCGACAAAGCATTTGGAAGTTATCGCTTGTGAAGAATTTGAATGGACAACCACGGACATGCACAGAAGATTGGAACAAAACCCAGTGGCGCCACCTTCAGGTGGATCTTGCCCAAACCCAATACAACCCACGTCTGGTCACAAGGAATGTATATGCCAAATTTCAGAGGAATCCGACAAAGCATTTGGAAGTTATCCTGACATCCATGAACTGGACCGGACACGAACAAGCGAAACTCAGTGCATGGCGCCACCTTCAGGCAGATGTTGCTGAAATGCAGTAGCAACCGGCGTCTTGTCGCAAGGAATGCGTATGGAGAATTTCGGGAGAATCCAACAAAGCGTTTGGAAGTTGTCGCTTGCAAAGAATTTGAACCGTCATCCATGGACAGGAACGGACATGAAGAAGCGAGACCCAGTGGCGACACCTTCAGGCAGATGTTGCTGAAATACAATTGCAGCCGGTGTCTTGTCACAAGGAATGCGTATGCCGAATTTCGGGAGAACCCGACAAAGCGTTTGGACGTTATGGCTTGCGAAAAATTTAAACTTGACCCAGTGGCGCCATCTTCAAGCAGATGTTGCTGAAATGCAATACCAACTGGCGTCTTGTGAAAAGAAATGCGTATGCCGAATTTCGGAAGAATCCAAGAAAGCGTTTGCGGAAAATTCAAACAGACATCCACGGACATCCACGGACACAAAGAAGCAAGAACCATTTTAAATGGCGGGGGACAAAAATATGGCGTTCAGCCATTTTTAACATTCTTTATCGGAAGTGAGCCACCTTGAAATGGGAATTAAACAGTCTCACCGATACAGTTCAGACAGTGTTCGGACAGCCAGCAGACATACAACTCGAAAACAGGAGATAGTAGTTACCTTTAGTGAAGCTGGCGTCTCGGCACTTGAGGGCATCCTCGAACTCTGCGTCTGTGTAAGATCTGAGAGGAGAGCGGGCGTACGTGTGATGGTGTATCAAACTTTCCATGCTTTCTCTGACGAGAGAAGTGATAATTACAGCCATTCAGGAGATTAGGCCTTAAACTCACCGAGATCATTCCAGCCATATGTATATAGGAAATAAATATAGCCTGGATGTAATGAATTGAAAGAGAGGAGCTGAAGAACTGCTCAATAATTGAGATGTTGTCCAGAGCTATAGTTGGCATGTTTACCCAACACAACCAAGACAATGTACATGTAGCAAATGTTAATTTTCCGAATGATGAAAAACGATTGAAGAATGATTCCTCTCGTGAATATTACAGTATGTCTGAGAAGAGGCTCGGTGGAGGTATGCAGTTATTGAAATACGCATGAAAATAAGTTATCGACAATAAGTTATTGAGTCGGCGTTAAAAAGATGAACCAGATTTATAAACAAACGAGTCACCTTTCAAAATCTGTTAGTCTCGAGGAATCTCTGAAACCTTTAGCGAACGGATTGCTGTCAATCTTTAATTTCGTTATCTGAAATGAAAATGGAAAACATGAAATAGAACCTGCCATCACCTACGAAAACATCAAATTGATTGTAAAATACCAACTTTGAGTAAGGGAAAGGAGAAACTAAATAAAGAATAGGCGATGCTTGTGGATTTGATATGACAACGTATCTTGATATTCGATGGTTAACGTTAGCGCTATGGATTGTAGGATTTATCTCCCCCTGACGTGTGACATGGTCCAGATGCCGACGGCCCGCCTCCAATAGCATTCAATTGAATGACCCATAGAGTGAACGAGGTAAAATTGTAGAAGAGGGATCATTTCCCAACGACCAACCTGTTTGACATTGCTTTCGTGAATGTTCAATGTTATACAAATTTTATTTCTAGTCCTATAAGTCTCCTGGATAAGAAGAGTTTTGACGAATAACAGAAAATGAAAAGAGCTTGGTTTGAATTATGGGGAATTACTGCCTTCACAATGTAATTAAAATTATCGCTGTCAGATACAGTTTATCCTGGTACTGTCTGATAAGTCTCCATGAAGAAAATGATATTTGAATGAACCCATTTGCGTACAAGTAAAGCCTTCCAATATTGGTTCGTGAAATACTCGGATCCGATGATAATTGTTTATATCAGGCATAATCTTGGAAGAATACATTTAGATTATATTCGTGTTATTATAATTCTTGTAGTATAAACTCAATTCTTAATTGCGGAAATGATCTATTAATGAAACACACACAATGTTTTTACAATGCCCTAAAATTGGAAGAGGGATTAGTGATAAAATCGGCATATATCATGTCGGAAGAAAGTCTAAATACTAAAATTGACCGGACTAATGCATATTAAAATACATTCTTCATGACTGGATACACAAAGTTGGGAAATATGCAGTATAGTATCTTGCACAAACTCGTTTTTAATAGTACGGTACAGGAAAGCGAACTAACAACTTCTGTTGTTATTGTGACGTCGAAAGTGATCAATCGAACATTTATCTATAGAATGCTCTGAATTCTGGCAGTAGATTTGTAGCATCAACGTAAATGTAGATACTATTTTATTAACGTATCACTCTGGGCATATATATATATATCATACAAGCCGCTTCGTCATCTCTTCATCTAATAATTGATAAAATACGACATAAAAATCACTATACAAATTTACATTAATCATTGGAAGAAAAGAAAACTTGAGAGAGAGAATTCTTTTAAGAAGGGCTAAGCATGTAACGCAATAATTATCCATACAATATTGAGTATGTATGCCCACGTTTTGGCGCTTTAATCGCACCATGAACTCCCCAAATAAGTAACTGAGTTCAGAGCGGAAGTCAAATCTAACTATCGCATGCGCGGCATTCTAATAATAAATGAATTTCAACCGCCGAATCACAAATGAAGCATATAATTATTATACACCTTTCTCACAACCCCTGCTGTTTTGCGCGCGGCATTGGTAGGTGACATCTCGTGCGGTCGGCTCCAGCTATATGTTAACTCAATGCAAACTACACACATATCAGAATATAATCGAGAAAAATTCTGGCAATATATATCCAATTTCATTCTTTTTAGTGAGTAATAAACCTGAGGCTGAAGGGAAATGTATAGTTTGGAAAACATTTCCTTTTAAATCATGGCGAAATATTTACCTAAATAGATGGTGTCAATTGGCCAGAAATGTTTGCGATATGCCCACCCTCGGTTTTAATCATTTTCCTTAAAAGTGCTTCCATAAAATATTGGTCAAGGTCAGTTATGCTGAGTTATGAAATCATAAAAGTCGTCGTCATCTGTGAGATGAAATATCCTTTGAGACATGGGAACAGTTGTTGTGGGGCTGGAAACGACTGGCACATACGGAAGTAGTATATAGCGCGTATTAACCCTCAGGTTGACCTTTGACCTCAGAAATTTGCATATCACGTGACAGAGGTCAAAGGTCATTGAGTGCACTTGAGTTGACCTGTATCCTTTCATCTTGTCTTTGACCTTGGATCATGTTTAGACATGTTAGGGCTGGGGGTTCTCCCATCATGTGCGGTATGACGTCACTTCCGGTCTGGGTGAATGGGGCGTGACCTGTGAACCTGATAGGACATGTACTGACCTGTCTGTGGGGTTTTTCCCTACAATGTCGTTCACCTTCGTGTTTTTCCGGTGAGGTGCGATGGGTACATCCGTGTCTTTTCGGTGATATGGGAACATGATAGGCCATGTACTGTCTGTGGGGTTTTTCCCGCCAGAATTTCGCTGTCGTCTGCTTGGGGTTGTCACGTGCCGAACACCTGGCTCCCCGAATTGCAACATTGTTGCACAAGGATTGCCCTATATCCGGGTCCTTTAGCAATACCGTTGATGGGATGCGTGTACTGACTTGTATTTGGGGAATCACGGGGAGATCAGGTGATAGTTCAAGGTCATATTGAATGATAGGAATGCGTGTACTGACCTGTTCATCCGTGGTTTACATCCGGGGACTTATATCCGGGTCCTTTAGCTGTGTGTTCCGGGTACATCCGAGTTTACAGGGGAACAGTCGGGTAGTTACGGAGGAAGACACGGAGGTGACCGAAGATGTCACGGAGGTGCCCGAAGAGACACGGAGGTTACCGAAGATGTCACGGAGGTCACCGAAGAGACACGGAGGTGACCGAAGATGTCACGGAGGTTATCGAAGAGGGTATGTCTGACTGTATGGAATGCATGTATTGACTTGTGTCTGTTTTTTTTCCATCACGGGGAGTGCGCAGGTGTATGACGTCACTTCCGGTCTGCGTGAATCGGGCGTGACCTGGGTATGACTGTATGGGATGTACTGACTTGGTTCTGCGTTTTTTCCATCATGCGGCGGTCACGTGATTAGGAGTGCATGTACGGACTTGTATGCCGTCCATTCATTTGAGTCGGGGACTTGGGGTCCCTACGGAAGGATTTTGCAAGTCATGGGTGGGTGTATGTAAAATGAGGATTTGTCTCGAAAATATAAAAAGCGGAACACGGACTTTACCTCTAAAATAGGGGAAAACCCATATCAACTCTATCCCAAAGGGCTAATATCGGTCCGTGGCTTATCGGGTTCTGCCTGGAGTGGTTGTATGTAAAATTAGGATTTGTCCCGAAAATATAAAAAAGCAGAACACGGACTTTACCCCTACAATAGAGGAAAACCCCTATCAACCGTGTCCAAAAGGGCTAATATCGGTCCCCGGGCTTATCGGGGTCTGCCTATCAAGTCACCCTACAATAGGGGAAAACTCCTATCAACCCTATCGGGGCCTACTGAGAGAGGTAGCGTGGGGGAGTGGGTGCATGTAAATTTAGGATTTGTCCCGAAAATATAAAAAGCGGAACACGGACTTTACCCCTACAATAGAGGAAAACCCCTATCAACCTTCTCCAAAAGGGCTAGTATCGGTCCCCGGGCTTATCGGGGTCTGCCTATCAAGTCATGGGTGGGTGCATGTAAAATGAGGATTTGTCCCGAAAATATAAAAAGCGGAACACGGACTTTACCACTACAATAGAGGAAACCCCATATCAATCTTGTCCAAAAGGGCTAATATCGGTCCCGGGCCTATCGAAGTGTGGGTGCATGGGTGGGTGCATGTAAAATGAGGATTTGTCTCCGAAAATATAAAAAGCGGAACACGGACTTTACCCCTACAATAGATAGGGGAAAACTCCTATCAATCCTGTCCCAAAGGGCGAATATCGGTCCCTGGCTTATCGGGGTCTGCCTATCAAGTCATGGGTGGGTGCATGTAAAATGCGGATTTGTCCCCGAGAATATAAAAAGCGGAACACGGACTTTACCTCTACAATAGGGGCTTGTATTATACAATATACGGGCGTTAAGGCGTAACGACGGGCGTTAAGGCGCAACGACGGGAGCTCGGAGCTCGGGGATGAGTCAGGCAGGAGCTCGGAGCTCGGGGCCCCAAAATTGTTGCTTTCTATACTACTTCTAAATGTAAGATGAGGACCCGGATGTAAAACTGATACCCCACACGGTCCATTTGACCAGGTATGGGCCCTCAATCACTCAACAAACCTCCACGAATCCCCAGAATACCTGCTTTCTATACTACGGCCAGCGCAAAATGATGAAAACGGATGATACATTAGTCCAGTCGGATCCCACGCACAAACAAAAATTACCACCCCCCATACCCCATACAGGCATTTTCCCGTATATTGTATAATACAAACCCCTATTGTAGAGGTAAAGTCCGTGTTCCGCTTTTTATATTCTCGGGGACAAATCCGCATTTTACATGCACCCACCCATGACTTGATAGGCAGACCCCGATAAGCCAGGGACCGATATTCGCCCTTTGGGACAGGGTTGATAGGAGTTTTCCCCTATTGTAGGGGTAAAGTCCGTGTTCCGCTTTTTATATTTTCGGAGACAAATCCTCATTTTACATGCGCCCACACTTCGATAGGCCCGGGACCGATATTAGCCCTTTTGGACAAGGTTGATATGGGGTTTCCTCTATTGTAGTGGTAAAGTCCGTGTTCCGCTTTTTATATTTTCGGGACAAATCCTCATTTTACATGCACCCAATCATGACTTGATAGGCAGACCCCGATAAGCCCGGGGACCGATATTAGCCCTTTTGGAGCAGGTTGATAGGGGTTTTCCTCTATTGTAGGGGTAAAGTCCGTGTTCCGCTTTTTATATTTTCGGGACAAATCCTAAATTTACATGCACCCACTCCCCCACCCTACCTCTCTCAGCAGGCCCCGATAAGCCAGGGCCCGATATTAGCCCTTTGAGATAGGGTTGATAGCAGTTTTCCCCTATTGTAGGGTGACTTGATAGGCAGACCCCGATAAGCCCGGGGACCGATATTAGCCCTTTTGGACAAGGTTGATAGGGGTTTTCCTTTATTGTAGGGGTAAAGTCCGTGTTCCGCTTTTTATATTTTCGGGACAAATCCTAATTTTACATACACCCACTCCAGGCAGAACCCGATAAGCTAGGGACCGATATTAGCCCTTTGGGATAGAGTTGATAGAGGTTTTCCCCTATTTTAGAGGTAAAGTCCGTGTTCCGCTTTTTATATTTTCGAGACAAATCCTCATTTTACATACACCCACCCATGACTTGCAAAATCCTTCCGTAGGGACCCCAAGTGCCCGACTCAAATGAATGGACGGCATACAAGTCCGTACATGCACTCCTAATCACGTGACCGCCGCATGATGGGAAAAACCCAGAACCAAGTCAGTACATCCCATACAGTCATACCCAGGTCACGCCCGATTCACGCAGACCGGAAGTGACACCTGCGCACTCCCCGTGATGGAAAAAAACGGACACAAGTCAATACATGCATTCCATACAGTCAGACATACCCTCGTTCGTGACATCTTCGGTTACCTCCGTGTCTCTTCGGGCACTTCCGTGACATCTTCGGTCACCTCCGTGTCTCTTCGGGCACTTCCGTGACATCTTCGGTCACCTCCGTGTCTCTTCGGTGACCTCCGTGACATCTTCGGTAACCTCCGTGTCTCTTCGGGAACTTCCGTGACATCTTCGGTCACCTCCGTGTCTCTTCGGTCACCTCCGTAACTACCCGGCTGTTCCCGTGTAAACCCGGATGGAACACACAGCTAAAGGACCCGGATATAAGTCCCCGGATGTAAACCACGGATGAACAGGTCAGTACACGCATTCCTATCATTCAATATGACCTTGAACTATCACCTTAGCTCCCCGTGATTCCCCAAATACAAGTCAGTACACGCATCCCATCAACGGTACCCGGACCCGGATATATGGCAATCCTTGTGCAACAATGTTGCAATTCGGGGAGCCAGGTGTTCGGCACGTGACAACCCCAAGCAGACGACAGCGAAATTCTGGCGGGAAAAACCCCACAGACAGTACATGGCCTATCATGTTCCCATCTCCGAAAAGACACGGACGTACCCATCGCACCTCACCGGAAAAACACGAAGGTGAACGACATTGTAGGGAAAAACCCCACAGACAGGTCAGTACATGTCCTATCAGGTTCACAGGTCACGCCCCATTCACCCAGACCGGAAGTGACGTCATACCGCACGTGATGGGAAAACCCCAGCCCTAACATGTCTAAACATGATCCAAGGTCAAAGACAAGATGAAAGGATACAGGTCAACTCAAGTGCACTCAATGACCTTTGACCTCTGTCACGTGATATGCAAATTTCTGAGGTCAAAGGTCAACCTGAGGGTTAATACGCGCTATATACTACTTACGGAACAGCTGATGTCGTCTGCTGGAAAAAATTCGTTCGTGACGATTTCTAATCTGTCGGCAGGCAAATCAACATCAAATTCTATTCCAAACAGTTTAACAGTATGAGCTTATAATACCCTCCACCCTCCAACATCTGCACAATCCCAGCACTTTCTTTCCCATCGATTACCACCCCGCTTCCAACTTTCAAAACGGCTGCCATTCTCTCGTAATTTTGACCCCAATCGTAGTAAACTTGATTCCGTAGTAAAAGACGTGCACCGTGACGTCACGCGTTTTAATAACTTTCCCACGCTACCGAGCTTCGTCCAATCAGAACCGTGTAAAGTGTTATGCACCTAGGTGCATACAAAAAATATGCCATGACCATATGTCGCCAATAACACGGTAGTTATGTGATAAAATGCATTAGGGTAGAGCGCACAATGTATCAAAACGCCTACATAAAATAGCTCTTGTGGATTTAGATACTTCGAGCATTCTGTATACAACCGCACTAAGCAGCTACATTCTCTATTAACATCATAGATATTAGGCCGAAAACATCGGCTAAAGGAGTCTATTTATTTTGGTTGTTGTCGCTGAATCGGACCCCTAAGCCACTCCCCCTTACCCTATTCACCTATCAAAGCTAGAGTTTCTAAGTTACACAGATATATCTTTAACAATGGAAAACACAATTTGAACGACTGTCAGCTATTGACTGTCGGATCTGACGCTTAGATTTAGTTATTCGTAGCATTCTACATACAGTCTCCGCAAGTATGAACATTGTTCATTAGCTTCATATTATCTATAATAGATAAACACGGGAAAACGCAATTTGGATGATGGCCACCTACTGAGTGGGGGATCCCCATTACTTTATTTCAAAAGTTGTTAGAACAGAACTCAATTTTGACGACCGCTATTTACTGAATGTCAACTAGCATAATTACATATTCAGTCATGACCGAACATGATCGTTGATATTTGTACTCATGCGGTAGGAAAACACACACTGTATGACGGCTATCTACTGAATTTGGGGTTCAATAAATAAACCTGTGTGTTAAAGCCTTAAATTTATGGAAAATATATTTTTTATATTAATAGACTTATATATTCCCATGATGAACAGAGATGCAGTTGACCCTATAAATAGTTCATATCTGGTCTGACATCAAATTACATTGGCAATCATTTAGTCTGATGACCGAAATTTACGAGCAGTTAATCAGTTAATACAATTTCAGTGTATCATTGGCGGCTATTACATGTAGCTAGTCTTGGTATTCGAACCATGGTATAATGTATGAATGACACATAAGAATGGAGTGTCCTTACAACCTTGGTCAGTGTCCTTAGTCTGTGTTTGACAGATTAACTGCTCGTAAATTGCGGCCATCAGTTTCCGGATTTTTTTCAGGGAAAGTTTTACATGCACCCACCCATCACGTAATCGGTGTTGACGAGTGCTTCAAACTGATACCCTACCAGGATCCCATAGGCCCACTATGGGCCCACCTCGCCCCCAAAACGTCCATTCCATGATCCCTTCACTAGTGACGTCATCCACGCTCAGTAGTATTGATTGACCTGATTGACATTTGACCTCTGGGCCGCTAGAGGTCAAGGTCACTATACTTCCGGCAAAGGTCACGTGACGATCACGTGACAGGAAGTGACCCTGGGGATGTATTCCTCCGCGGTGATGCGGTCCTCTGCGGTGATGCGGTCGGCGGTGATGCGGTCTCGGGGAGAAGTCTCCGTGGACAGAATGTAGTCCGGAGACTTCAAATACGTGGGGGGGTCGGGAGATTGTCCGGGAATGGCCGGCAATGTCCGGGAATGGCCGGCAATGTTCGGTCATCTCTGGCAATGTCCGGCCATCTCCGGGAGAATATAATGGTCAATAAGCCTTTATCCGCCCTTTCAAAGCATCAATGGAATGCACGTCATCAGACAGCGTCCCGACAATATCGCCAGCACTATGCCCAGCATAAAATGCAAGTGGGGAACACTCAGTTTCTCCACATAGCCATACAGCGAGAGAAGGGAAACCGTATTGGCACGAAAAAATAATAATGAAACCATGGGAAGTAAGACCACACGGTCGAGCGTGTCGTGTCCAGTATATCTCTGCAAAAAATAAACAAACACAATGGCGGCGCTTCTGTGGGAATTCCCCTTTTGGCATCGATCGTGCTGCCATCTGGATACAGATACAAGAATAAATAAATAACATTAGCTATGAAGCTATTCTTCCGACAGGCATTTAAAACAGACATTTAAAAGGCTATTACATATAAATATTTAAATATGAAATAGAAACAGGAGAGTAAAACATGATAAAACGTTTAGACATATACGAAAATAAAACTGACTTCGAAGATAAAAAAACTAGACATATACCGGAATATAAACTAACTTCAAAGATAACTAGAACCTATGGGCTTTAATGAGATCTGGTAGCTGGGTTATTGGGGGATAAGTTTGTAATGAAATAAACGCACAATTATATATTTAATTTCAAGTTAGGCACAGGTGGCACCAGGCACGAATGTATGTGGCTAAAACGCAATCACAAGTTACATCCTGTGACAGGTATATGAAGGGCCGTTCGCGCCATAAACGCATCCTTTAAACGTTTTAACTTCTTAAACGTTTAAAAATTGTAAAGCTTTAAAAAGTTTAAAAGATGTTATGAACTGACATTTTCCTGTTAAAAAGCAAACGTTTCCAGTTGTAAATTCGCGACTTCAGACGTTTCCTGTCAAAAGAAGAATTCGGTCTTTTAAAGGTTTCCGGTTAAAAGGATAACGCTTCCGGTTGTGATCGTCCAATCAGATTGTTTAATTGGGCCACGTGTATTCCAACATCTACACCAACACGTGCAAATCTCCACTGGCAAATGTTTCCGTTATGTAGTGTATTTTAACCAATGAAAACCGTTCTTACAAATTAGGTTTTGGAGAATATCTTTGGCACCGGGACAATTTGCGCAGGACATGATGCACGGTGACATGAGGAATACAATATGCGCGAATATTTGTAAGGGTTATTTTCATTGGTTCAAACAGACTAAATAGCGGAAACGTTTTGCCAGTGGACATGCGTTGATGTTGAGGTTTGAACATACGCGGCAGCAATAAAAAAATCTGACTGGACGATCACAACCGGTAACGATTTCTCTTAAACCGGAAACGTTTAAAAGTCTCGAATATTACTACTGGAAACGTTTGACTTTTGACAGGAAACGTCTAAAGTATTGGACGTTACAACAGCAAACGTTTTCCTTTGGACAGGAAAGGTCTTCCAAATGTCAATTCATGACATCTGATTGGTTGGTACAAGTTAAACGTTTAAATTTATTAATCGTTTGGATTTATGGCGCGAACGGCCCTTCTTAAAAGGTACCGACATAATGAAGTTGAACAAATCAAAGAAAGGCAGTCCTAGGATAAAAGTAACTCAGAAAATGGAAGCCGAAATTTAGAATATTATATCACAATGACTTCCATTTTCGGAGTTACTTTTATCGTAGTTTATGTGAAATTGATCTGTGGGAACAATGAAAGGTAGTCCTATGATGAGGGAAGTTGCACACGTTACGCTAACTATGTGTTACATGTACCCAATTAATTTCCGTCCAATTAGACAATACAGTAGGTGCTCATCCAACCTTGACTCAACCAAAATAGCTGAATTTTGCTCTTTATCTTGATACATAATTCCTCCAATACGTCAGTTCGGGATTCCAGATGAACACCATTACCACCATGTTAATTTAACCAGCATAAAGAAAGCAATATGATACCTTCTTTAAAGTGAACGTAAAGGCTGTGACAACATACACGCGATGTGGAAGAACTATATTAAAAGTATCAGTTGGCAGCAACAAATATTTTTTGTGATTTTTTCTCTTCCGAAAAAATAATTCCGAACACCGGAATAATTGACTGGTGCAACAATCGACTGGAGTCGGCCATGTTCGTCTATTTAGTAGCCTTGCGCCAATGAAAACGCTTCCTTGTAGCACGTGATATTTTCCTGTGACGTAGTATCACTTTGTTGTGGCTTTACTGTAACACGAATTGTAATGGCGGAGATGGGGGGCTCGGTTGTTTCAAGCGTATTTTGACTGTGTTGCGTGTCTCCAGCAAGTGTTTACCGAGCTGAAACTTGTCAGGGCGCAGTGATGGCAAGCAAAATACATCCGTCTCGGGTTCTCCTCTGCTACTGCTACAGTCGGATAAGTTATCATTACACAGATTCCCGTTAGGGAAGCCGGGACTCAAACAGTGGCTGCACAACATCGGCAGACTAGACTGTGCTCCAACCGAGAAATCTGTGCTGTTTTCGGTCTATTTTAAAGCCGAATGTTTCCAACCTGACCTCTACGGAAGGCTGATGTTGACGCCCAGCAGGAGAGCCAGGAGGCGAAGGAAATTAAAGAAGATGCAATCTCAACAGAATTGTCGCATCGTAGATCAAAGACACCGAGATCAACAACATCGATTCAGAAACGTCAGAGTGTGGAAGTTCTAAACTTTTAAGTGAGGTAAAAATAATTTTATTACCGTTTGGCGGCACAGAGACTGCGAGATAGGCATATTATACGAAGTGTCGAAATCTGGGTCTTCGATAACATGTTTACATGCTTACTGGGCTTTCTAACTCCACAAAGTAGAGAGCTCCCAAGGTGATACGACGTCACTGCTCTGAGGTGAGATAGCCAACATGGCTGCTGCCGGGGAACAATAATACAACAGAGATAATTTCGTTCCTACTCGGTGCAAAAAAATCCCCAAAAATATTTGTTGCTGCTGTTTGATACTTTCATTGTAGTTCTTTCCGACAGAGTGCATGTTGCCTCAGC
>JAVTVY010057415.1:0-29217 GCA_036873755.1 Hanleya hanleyi | reverse complement strand
AGTAATGGACCTAGTACAGTAGCGGCTAAGGGCGCCAGGAGTGCGCCGAGAAATCCACCGCGCTGTAACACCTGTTTCTTCTGCTTGACACTACCCGTTTTCTTCACCAATGTGCGGAGACCCGCCTTGTGCCGTTGCAATTTCCCTTTCTGCAGAGGACTGAGGGGAACATTGCCTTTTAAAAGATTATGAGCGACTTCACACAAACACCGGACCAAGTCCCGATCCGCGCCGCGCACTAGGGCCCGGCCCACTTCCGGGGGCGCGCTGCGCATTACGCGCAATGCCGGCGCGTGCTTGCGTAGCCTTGCAGCCATGTTGATAGAATGAAGGCTCTAGACCGTGGTCTTCTTCTTTTATCCTCTCTCATTTGGGGGTGTACACCGTCTGTAGTTCGCCGGGAAAAATCAGGGTACGCAATCGCAGGGGGGAGGGCGTGTCTTGTTTCAAGTCGATGAGGAGATAGCCGTGAGCAGGTTGGGTGGCATCTTCAAAGGCTTCTCGTACAAAGGCCGTGTTCTTAGGGTACATCTGTTGAGCTAGGTGGGTAATTTGTGACGCGTCTCTGGGGTTTTTGAATAACACCACATACTGAGCATTCAAACTAATGTTCCGGTGTTCTTTATTTTTACTGAAAAGATTCTGTACGATGTAGATAATGCTCAATCGACGATGATGGCTGCCTTTGGTAAAGAGCCGGGTGATTCGACTATCCGTTTCCGTCATGAGATCGTCTACCACCACCAAGGTGTCTGGAGGTATATCTTCAGGCGGTAAGCCTTCCACTAAGGTGAGTCCTGGGACACGGGCCAGTGCCTCGTACGCGGGCTGCCAAGCGCCATAACACCACAGGATACGAGCTAGAGGCGGTGAAATCAGGGCGGACCCATGTTGGATGAGACGTTGAACAAAATGTGATTTTCCCGACCCGGTCGGTCCAGCGATGAGGCACGTGAAGGGATGTTGCCATCGTGGGTCCATAGTTTATTTGGTGATTTGCGCACGACGGTTAGAAGCCCACCATTGTTGTCGGGGGTTCCACCGGGAATCGTAGTCGAAGGGATACCGTTGTGGAGGTAAACGGCGTGATTCACGGGGATCCACTGCAAAACTGTTGAGCACCGTGTGGGTGGTACTAGGTGTGGGTGATGAAGTAGTGGTGGAAGGCTGGTCGTTGTCGCTTCTCAGGGTTGATGACGGATGATGTGGAGTCGTCGTACGGGGCGTGAAGGTGGTGGTGGATAGGTCGATGTAGCGAGTAAAGGGTAACGTAGTAGTAGTAGTAGTGATGGCTGGAGTAGACGGTAGGGTCTGGGTTGATACGTGGTGCACCCTTAACGTCTTGGCTGGAGTAGGCCGTGTCGGCGTAGTGGTTGATGAAGAACGCAGAGTGTTGAAACAGGATATCACGTACGATAAATCGTAGAACACACCGGTAAATAACGTACCCAGAACCACGACTAGACACAACACAGTACCGACTTGTGCTTTTCGAGTTCGTAACAGTACGGGTAGACGTGTACTATCCATGGTACAAATCCTACACTGAAGGCGGGGATGATAGGCGTTAGCATTTATAGACGTTTCATGTCACGGCCGGACACCCAGGAATTAAAGGAACGAGGCCAGCCTTGCCATTTGACGAAATGATAGGGAATCCCACGTCGCCGTTCCGTTTTCAAAATCTTTTCCACCGTATAGTAGTCTTTCGGTGTTTTCACTATGGGTTGTAATTCTGTCTCGTAAAACGTGCCTTGCAGTCTCTCGCCTTGTAGATCTTCCAGTTCATAGACGTGGGGTTGTCGAGGTTTATGGCGCACGATGACAAAATGTTCGTCACTCCAGTTGGGTAAATATCCTTTCTCAAATTGGCCTTTCACTTTACTGATCCGTACCGTATCTCCCCGTTTGTAACGGGGGGCCGTCAAGGGTGGACTGGAGGAGTACAGCGTAGCACGGACTTGATGTTCGTTGCGTTCTGTCACAGTACGGGGCGCTCGCTGGATACTGCGATGATAAGCCCGATTGTAGCCTTGCACCAGTTGAGAGAGTACATCCAGGTAGCGTCGCGTGTTTTGAGCCGTAAAATATTTGTACATGCGGCCTTTGAAGGTACGATTAAAGCGTTCCACTACCGATGCTTTCGTCTCATTGTACGTGTGAAAAAAAAATACCTTCTTTTTCTTAAGAAAGGCTTGAAAGGGTCGGTTGAGAAATTCTGTGCCTTCATCTGTTTGTAAATAAAGAGGTTTGCGCCCCGTGTTGAAAATCTGCTGAAACGCTGCTATGAGATTCTCTCCTGTTTTGGTACGCACGGGCAGCACCCAGGCATATTTGGATAGAATATCGATACAGGTCAATATGTAGCGGTATCCATCATTTTGAGGTGCAAATCGACTCATGTCCACTAAATCCGACTGCCATTGCGCGTCGATCCCTCCCACAATGACACGGTTACGACGAAAATGACGTCGGGCAGCTCGATGCAGACTGTAGGTGTCCTGAGTTTTTAACCAGTCTCGAACTTCACTTCGACTAATGCCTTGGGCCGCTCGAGTCAATGCCCCCACACCACTATAGGCAGCTGCACTCGTTGGATTATAATACAAATCAGTTAATACTTGGTGAATCTCCTTTTTTCTCGACTGCCGCCGCATCACGCACTTCGTTGGCCTGCGTCACAGGTGAGTCGATCTCTTCCCGGGGTGATACTGAGTTCGCCCCGTCCGTGTCGACCTCGTCCCAGGATGATACTGATCCTCTAGCCGCTCTGCATTCTTTACATATAGGCCTTTTTTTTTCACGGTTGTAGGAGTATCTGGTTTACAGAAACAAATTTCTGCTAGTCTTTCACCCGGTTCAGCGAACGCCTGTTCTATAGCACGAACCCACGCTAATTGCTCAGGGGATCGATCGTCCGGTGACATTAACTGATCGACAATAGGCATTATTTTCTTCAAGGCTGCCCACAGAGAGGGAGTTAGGCTGATACTGCGCGTATCTTTGTACCGACCTATCCGTATACAGTGGGGTCGTAGGAAATACACGTACATGGCATTATCCAGATGAACGAGTTCTCCGTTCAATTCGCCGCTCATTACCCGTTTAAATTTATTCCATCCATCACGCTGTAGTGTGACCGGATTCCATAGCATTTCAGCGGGGGTCCAATAAATAGATAGAGCGTCTTGCGCCAGTTTGATTTTATCCGCGTACACATATAAGCGCACACTCGGTGTAAGAGGCAAAATGGCTCGTAGTGGTAGCGACATGCTTGCTCTCTCTCTCAATGTCCAACTGATACACACTCTGTCTCTTCCCCTCGTATTTATACTAGTCTGTGAGAGGCGGGTAGTGTGCGGAGAATACTTTATCCACCACAGGCACACTGTGTTGCAAAGCCGTTCATAGTTCGGGATCGAGTGTAAATCCGCCTCGTTTGAGAGAGATCAATCGGGCAAAATAAGGACCGCGAAAAATGTATACATCGTGATCCAGGTAAATGCCATCTCCATTTAAATCACCAAATAACACACGTTTCAAGGTCGTCCAGCCTTCGGAAGATAATGTCACACGCGCGGGCTCTGGCGTGCCCCAGCAACGGGAATCATCATCAATGAGATCGATGCGATCAGAATATATTATTAGGGTACACTCCGAGGTGAGGGTACGAGTCATGATCGATTGGGTGTGCGGGTAGAGTACATCGTCAACATCGGTAATGACAGTTTTCAGCGCCGCCCATAATGCTGGCCAAAGCACAATACCGTGACCGCCCCACTGCTCTAACCGGGGAAAAAATGAAACTTCTCTACTCCGCCGCAGATACACATTCACACCGACAGGCATAAAATCGACTTCGGGTTCTTTGGATTGTAAGACACGTGTCAATTGCCTCCACCCGTCAAGGCTTAAAATTAATTTCACTTCGATCGGGTGCTCCTCGATAAGGTGTAATTCATGTTCATAGACAATAAGAAGCACCTTAGACGTAACTTGAAAGAACGCGAGCTCTTTGCCCGGCGATGCCATACTGAACAATGATAAAAATATTAGCCCGACACACATGTATATAGTGCGATTCTATTTTTCATTGTAAATAAATACCCCGGGAAAAAAATATTTAACACTGCAATTAATTTTTTAGACGCTTCCTCCGGCTAAATGAATAGTTAATTTTACTTCTATCGGATGTTCTTTGATAAGGTGCAATTTCATGCTCATACACAATGAGAATAACATCCGACGTGAGTTGAAAAAAAAAAAGTCAGTTCTTTCTCCGGCAATGCCATAATGAATAATGATCAAAATAGCGACCCAGTAAAAATATATATACTCATTCTGGCTAATTTCATTGTAAAAATATTGTCAATAAAAAATACCTTGAGAAAATAGCCATTTTTTTTATAGGCGTACGCGCCAACATAAAAATATACTTCAGAACATTTGCGACAACGCTACATGTATATGTATCATTTAGACCTGTAAAAATAATTAAGAACTCACACGTATAAAACAACATTGAAAATGGTGTACAAAACGCTTTTACCGCGATGTATTCATTATGAACAGAATACCCGATTACCTTGCCGGTACTTTTAAAACTGACCGCCGTGAGGGGAATCCCCGTAGCGAAAATATTAACAGAATACCTCGCCGGTACTTTTAAAACTGACCGCCGTGAGGGGAAACACCGTAGCGAAAGGCTACAGAACTACGTAGAATGTTTTTCTTACGCTGAAACCAAGGGTCTGTTTTTTATAATTTTCTAGAGTTTTCTTTGGAGTAACGCGCTGAAATTTTCAGGGCACTAGTATAGGATGATCAGTGATATTGGTCATAAATTTTTAACCAGGACAATGCATTTTAGGTACGACCGTACTATAACATTAGGCGAAAATAATCACTAAAAGTCATAAAAATATCGACGTAGTCTTGCGGTAGACGGCTAAAATTTTAAAATACTTGACCCTCACTTGTCTGGGTTTAATTGGAAATAAAATTTATAGGGGGCACTAGCAATTATTATAACAGCACAACCTTTTATAAAATAAAAACAAACACACGCCGAATTTCCCAGCACACGACAGCTGGATAAAAGGATTGCTTCCTTCGCGGTCCGCGCGTGGTGCATAAATACTCGCTCCTCTGGAATAATTTTACCACAAAATTTTTCCAAACTGATCGAACAAGATGACTTCACGTATTTCACGACGTAAAAGAGAGGCGGTGAGACAAGACATAAAAAGATTCTGGCACATGGAATTCGAGAGGTGGGAGCGGACGCTGGAAGGAGGAGAGGGAGCTGCAATAGCGATGGCCAACAATGTGAGGGCGTTGTTGGTCGCGGCCCACGGAACTATGAATGAAAACAACTGGTTTCATCTCTTAAAAAAAGTGATGGGTGACAACATTCGGTACCGCTCTGCCCGGCCTGATGGACCACGAACAACAACGCCCCCCGACGCTCCTTTCCCTCTAGAAGACCTGCCAGCTCCCGTATTTCCCGATATACCTTCGCCACCTCCAGCCATGGTCATTCCACGAGGAAATTTTTTACAAGAGACACCAATCTGCATTTCCTCAGATGAAGAAGATGACAGACCGCTCATCATTTGGGAGGAGCCCCCACAAACACCCAGGAATGCAGCGGATATATTTCTCGACGGACTACCCCTGACTCCAGCCATCCCGGGCGTATTATTGGACGGGCTACCCTGACGCCAGTCATCCCGGACCCCTATGGGTACTTGACGGCGAATAAACCATCTCAGTGAGCCGCCAGAGGACTACATTACGGGAGAGTATACAGGCAAACTCTCCACCTGATTAACAACAGGTTAACAATATCAAACGTTCTTATCAGAACGCCCTGATTAAAAACAGGATTAACAATATCAAATGTTCTTTTCAGAACAACTTTATCCTTCGAAAGAGGACTTCTAACTAGCACATGAATTTCAAAGCATTACAGCCCTGTTCCCCTTTTAATTTTTTTATTAGCCATGCATTACGAAAAAAATATACAATCCCAGGCCGATATCAAAAAAGTTCTTTTAAGAACTAATCTCTTATATATATATATACACAGAATTTTTTCGCTTCCATTTAATTAATTACCGAAGCATAACGGACTATATTTTTTTATTGTAATATGTCCGACGATAATAACGGACATTTATTTTTAATATATGTCAACCCGAATAAATTAACGGGGTTGAAATTTATGGTAATATGTCCGACGATAACGGACATTTATTTTAATATATTTCAACCCGAATAAATTAACGGGGTTGAAATTTATTATAGCACAGGGATAGGGGAAATCTGTTTTTAATTTTTAGGGGGGGTTATTAAAAATAACCCCGTTGGTATATGTAATAAATTACATTGTTGAGAGGGATTGTTGTTGACGCTGTGTTCTTCTATCAGCGCAAATAGGACATGTCAAAGGCAGCAATTGACACATAACAGGCTTGTTGGGTCGGACACACGTAGGTATTTGAGCGAGGCGGTGAATACAATTTTCGCACAATGCCTGATGGTTGCAAGGAAAAATTGCATATTTCGAAAACGGACTACTACATTCCACGCAATGTATATACAAGTCACTTTGGCGTTCTGTATTACAGCCTAATGTTGTTGTTGTGGTAGTCCAAACATAATGGATCTGGTCTTGTATTTGTTTTCGCTGTTTTATTCTATGGGTCCGGGTATCTTTGCGGTTTTTCCGCTCCTGTCGTCTCTCTGTACGCACTCTCACATCTTTTTTTTTTTTTTTTACATCTTTTACCGCCTCTTCCGTATCACAGGTTCCATCTTGTTCGTCGTGTTGGGTTTTCAACCCCTTTTCTAACAGCTCGTCTAAGTCAAAACTTGAGTATAGGTCTGGGTAGATGGGTGCCTGGGCGATGAAGTTATCCAGTTGCGGTGTTTCCGGGCGATCTTGACAATGGTCTGTACTTGGCGCAGGGTCGTTCCCGGATTCAAGTGTAGAAGAAAATAAATCTTTCATAATATCTTGTAGCCAGGGCTCATCATGCACCAAATTAAGCATAGTACCGGAATGTCAGCCAGGGGTAGTTCCATGACTGAGCAATCAGATGAATTGTGAATCATTAAAAAAATTAATGGGTATTTATAGGGTAAACACGCGGACGTGAGCGAGGGCACTGTAGCTGTGTCGCTCAACAAAATATATTTGTGTTTCTTTGACAAGTTTAAACACCTGTAATTTTTACAAGAACTATCAGTGCACTTATAAAATATATTGCAAGTTGAAGTGAGGCCATTCATAGTCTATTATTTAAAAAAAATTAGCACTCTAACGCTAAACTAGGTGATTATTTATTAATTTTTAGCGATTTTAAATAGTAAGATTAGTGTACGAAAGAATGAAAAACCACGTATATTGGAAATAAAATTCATTTTTTCTGGCTAATAATACGTGTAGACTATGGGGTTACAGTCTTATAAATAGTTCCCTAAAAATGGTAACGGATTTATCGAAAAAAATAGGACATTTTTATGGCTTGGGTAACACAGCGCTATACAGCGGGGCAAAAACATATTCTTGCACTGACTGACACAGGCCGCCATCTTGTCCCACCTCCCACAACATAGACACACACACAAACAGACCGACATCTTGTTCCACCTCCCACAATATATACACAAACAGACCGCCATGTTGTCCCACCTCCCACTTCAGCCCACTTGCCTATAAATAGCCTGTAAATTGACATTTTATTTACAAAATAGAAGCATGACTTCCAGAAGAAGTAGAACACCTCTATTTACTCATCATCCGCCTAGAGATCCGAGAAATGGTGCTTCAGAACACAGAGAAATCATTAGCAGTGAGCAGGACGGAGGAATAACCCTCATCACCAGTTTTCAGCGGGTTATTGAAGACGAGGCCAGGTTAATACAAAGCACAGAAGAATTGACACAACTCAGGCAAGTGGTAATGGCGGAAGAAGATGACCGATTGCGGCGGGAAAGACAAGACCAAAACCCAGAAATAAACAGGATGGAGACCCTACAAGAACAAGACGAAACTATTACTGATGGGGATGAAGACACACTTCCATGGTTAAATAGTAGACCTGCAATAACGCCAAGTATAACGACGACGCCTTGTGAAACTCCATCGGAAACACAACCAAGCTCTTTGGATGAAGCCGAGATAACCCGCCTCAACACAGTGATTCAGACGATGGAAGACAACAATAATAATTTGTGTGCAGAGCTTAATAAACTGACCAAAAAACTGCATAAAGAGGACAAAAAAACCAAATGTAGTATCTGCACTGATCAAGAAAGCCTATATGCTGTACTCCCGTGTGGACACTTGTGTGTGTGTCAAGAGTGTTGGGTAACTCTCACCTGTGCGGGAGATGGATGTCATTGCCTTGAAGCCGGAGAAAACCATCTCAAAGTAAAGTGCCCCATATGCCGGAAACACGTGGGAGCCGTTAAACGGATTTACCGTGCATAATAAGTGTGGTCGTGTAACACTTCAAAGGCCCTTTTCAGGGCCAACCATCTTTCCCGGAAGAGAACTTCAACAAAAGCACAAAAATTAACATCAGACTCCATCATTCTTACCCCCAAAGAAAAATTTTTTTTTTTTTTTTTTTGAAAAAAAGGGAAAAAAAGGGGGAGGGGGGAGGGGGGGAGGGAGGCAGGAAAGACAAAAAAAATTTTTTATTTTAAAAAAACAAAGAAAAAAAGATTAATGAAGGCAAAAAAAATCTTTTTCATTTTCTATGTTTTTTTAACAACTAAATATTGAAATTAGTGAAATTAGCGAAAAAAAAGGGGTGTAAATTATCACCCTATAGCAAAACAAAATTGTTTTAAAAATGGACCAATGGGGTCGAGTGAGGTATCAAATTGAAGGTGAGGTGAAGGGCTATCTAATGGACTGGGTAGGAGATTGAAATATCGGCATTCTGCGCATGCGCGGCCCCCAAAGGTATGAAAATAGACGTTTTGGCATCTAGGGAAGCCTCTAATGGACCGATGAGGTATTTGCATGCGCACAATCACCCTAATTCAACCCCATACTCAGTCCATCAGATGCTCCTTCACCTAAGCTTCAATTTGATACCTCACTCGACCCTCTACCTGCAAAAAAATTTTTTTAGCTCCTTCAGGAGTGTATAAATACACTCTTTTTTTAATTTGGAGGTAGTGGGTCGAGAGAGGTATCAAATTAAAGCTTAGGTGAAGGAGCATGTGATGCACTGAGTATGGGGTTGAATTAGAGTGATTCTGCGCATGCGCGGCCCCCAAAGGTATGAAAATAGACGTTTTAGCATCTAGGGAAGCCCCTAATGCACCGATGGGATGGAGTGAGGTATCAAAGTGAAGCATTCATGAAGGGCGATGTAATGGACTGGGTGTGAGATTGACATATCGGTCTTGTGCATAATTTAAAAAAAGAACACTAACAAGCATTTTTTTTAATTTTATACTATTTTTTATTAACACAAATAGAATGAACGTGTTCACAAGGGTATTGAATTTTTATACAATTATATCTGAGTATTGAATTTTTAAATACAATTAACAGTAAAAAAAACTCTGAATTTTTAAAATAGTTCTGCATTTAATACAATTAACAGTAAAAAAATAACCTGTGAATTTTAAATACAATTATACGCTCTCAAGCCACTTCAATGAATGTGTATGGTAAAATGTTCTGTTCAACACTGGTTCTGTTCAATAATTCTTCAACAAGACTTGTTTGAATTCATCATCATCTTTCCGTCCTTGATGCACATAAATGTACGTGATAATCTCCTCACGTGGAATTTTGGGAGGACAGGCCGCTTCAACTCCCAGGGCTATTTGCGGCTCCGTCACGGCCTCCAGTGCTTCAGTGATCATTGCGTATGAAGGTACTCGAGTGTCCTGGGGAATTTGAGGTCTGATCAGATGGAGGACTGTGTCGATGTATTTCAGGTAAATATAGTGAGACACTTGGTAGGCCAGAGCTGAACGAATGGAACTTGCGAGACTCTGCAACTTCCGCCACGCTGTTAATTTCAAAGTGACACCCTGAGGACAGGCAACAAGCTCTTGGGTATCTAACCGTTTTCGCCATTTACGGATGTGGACGAGGAGCTGGTCATTGAAATAAGCACAGCTCACAAAGATGTCGTCACCCACATGAAATTTCGCTTCATCACTCCCCTGGTCACGAATCACCGCTTCGATGGCGTATTCAAGGGTCTCCAGTTTTTGCCAGTTGTCTAAGGTCATGGCAATATGCTTACCGGGTCTGTCGTGAAAGCCCGCCGCATTAAAATGCACTTCCTCATCTTTCACACTCACTGTTAAATAAGGTGAGAGCTCCCAAATGTCGGTGTGAGCTACCTGGTAAGCCTGTTGGATGAGGTTATTAATCTCCTGGACAGACATAGGAAGTTCTACCACCATCTGTTTTTTCTCAGGCGCTTGCGGGGGTACTACTGGCTCAATCACTGACTCAGGTATTTCTAACGGTGTTAGTCGAGACCGTTTAGATCGTCCACCACGTTTAGCAGGTGTAGTACTCTCTGGGGTAGTGTGTGTACATTTGCTAGCTGTACGCTGTTCGGTAGTGGTATCCATCGCTAAGATATCTTCATCTTGTATAACGTCGGCTTCAAGCAGATCCGCTAGTTCTCCATTTCCCGTGATCTTCAACCCCGCCACGAAGGCTAGAAATGCATAGGGGCTAGAGCGCAGTACACCATCGATGAGGGCTGTGTTTTGTGCTGAAGAAGTTTTCTCAGCCATGATTTCGTCGACACGCTGTTGGTGGAGTATGTTTCCATCCATAAGGATATAACATATTTCTTCTACACGCTGCATCTCATCAATAAGACGAACACGGTACTTTGCAAGCCTCACTAAAAATGATGATGACGCCATGACTAGGGGCTCAGGCTGATGAGCAACTGCTACGGTGTAAAAGTCTGATGAATTTGCACTGGTAAAAGTGAAAAAAGTAAAGGGTTCTCCACAGCTCATACAAAACAGGCAAGCAGGCTGGATGACTGACTAGAGGTGAAGCAGACTAGAGGTGAAACAGACAGGCAGGCAGGCTGGTCAGGTCAGGTAAGTCAGAGTGCTCCACAGAGTAGTGCATTGAATACACCCCTACCCTAAAAAATCGACTCCTTTTATACGTTTTTCTACAGGCCACCATCTTGTCCCACCTCCCACACACTAAAACCCGCCGCCATCTTGTCCCACCTCCCACACGACACACTAAAACAGGCCGCCATCTTGTCCCACCTCCCACACAACACACTAAAACAGGCCGCCATCTTGTCCCACCTCCCACACGACACTAAAACCAACCGCCATCTTGTACCACCTCCCACACAACACTAAAACAGGCCGCCATCTTGTCCCACCTCCCACACCACACTAAAACCGGCCGCCATCTTGTCCCACCTCCCACACGACACACAAACAGGCCGCCATCTTGTCCCACCTCCCACACAACACACTAAAACCCGCCGCCATCTTGTCCCACCTCCAAAACTACACACTAAAACAGGCCGCCATCTTGTCCCACCTCCCACACAACACACTAAAACAGGCCGCCATCTTGTCCCACCTCCCACTAAAACAGGCCGCCATCTTGTCCCACCTCCCACACTACACTAAAACAGGCCGCCATCTTGTCCCACCTCCCACTGGCCCTCACGCGCACATCCACACTTATGACGTCACCACCAATTCTGCACATGCGCAGTCTAACTACATCCACGCATTTGATTGGTCAATATTCATCATTGACCTCTATGACCTCTACATCCGGGTGAAATGTTACTTATCTTGCGCGCTGTATACTACTAACGTCATCATCGAAAGAGGTACAAGTATTCCATGAGAAGATTACAAGCGTCATCAGGCAGAAGATTATCAAGAATTCACAGATATACTATAGTCCTGATTTACAGATATCATAGATCGGTCATATAATACAAATAATGAACTAACTCTATTAAATATAAAGATAACAGTAGTGAGATAGTAACATTTCTATGATACAACGAGGGAGTAGCAGCAAAGTGATAGATACAAGAGGGAAGAGCGAGAATCCGAATCCAGTTGGTAGCGGCGTCTCCGGGGTTAAAGGAAGAAAATAGGCAAACGCTAAACTTAAATATTTTTCTATTTTTTGATGAAAAATAGGTGGTGGCAGCATTGAAAATTAGTGGTTAAGGTCACTTGACTTGAAATATTTGACTGAGAGTACACCGTACGCTTTTAAAACTGCTACAATAGTGTCACAAATTTGGGTGAAAAAATGAGTCAGAAAATTTCCTCCAGTTTCTCAGTTTCATTCCTTATTGCAGGTTTGATTAAATTCAACGAAATTTTACTGAAAATATCCTCACAAAAAATATAGAGAAGCTTCATTTTGAATCTCATTGTGCAATGCGACCGGCGTTTGGCAGACGATGTGTATTTCTCCCCGCCACTCCGTCTAAAGATAGGACAATTGCCGGGAGCAGCCAGTTTACGATAGCATGACAAGTGGCTCACACTGGCAATAGCACTGATTGACAGTCAAGGATAACGGACACTTCCAAAAACTGCAAAATTTGGGACAGGTTGAATCTTCGACGCTCATTCCAAAACTCCTTTGTGGGCTACAGTGCTGATTCATGTTTAAATATTCTTGGAGGTTTACCGAAGACTGTGGGACAAACAATTTTACAGTAAGTGGATTAATTTAAAAAAAATCCATCACTGAAAAAGTGTCCAATAACTGGGCGCAAACTTGCATTTTCAAACCGTGGATGGTCCCTGCGTTTCAACTATTCCCAGTCTCTCCCCGTATTTTTTCTTCAATATTTTTTTATGACGATTAGTAGTCCTTTATCCAGTGTTACTTTCTCGGCCATACGTGGTTGCATGGCCGACCTGCAGACTCTTATTCATAAAAAGTGTCCAATAACCGGGCAGTCATGCTAAATAGGAGGCTAGAACCAGCAAATGGCAGACCACCGCCGGCTCAACTGTTGAAAACATCTGCTAAATAATATATAGCCCTCACCAGTATGAGGGCTATAGGTCAGCCCCAGTCACCTCCAGCGAGGGTTTTAGATAATTTTATTACGAATCACCTACGTCTGAAACTGCCGTACATATAATCACTATCCCCTCCTGCGCACTATTTTAAAATCTTGCGCACTTAGTGATGTGAAATAGTAACGCATATATCGCCGTCTGAATTTTCCAGTCGACAACTTCCACTTTATACGCGCCATGTTCAATTGCAAACCGCCCAGCACACATATACCGTGACGTCACCAACATGGCGCGTAGAGAGTGGGAGTTGTCGACTGGAAAATTCAGACGGCGATATATGCGTTACTATTTCACAATAGTGCGCAGGAGGGGTTAGTTTGGGCACAGCTAATTTGTGCATGTCTAGCATGGAAATCAGCATGTGATCTACAGGTATAAGACATTTCAGAGGGTTTTTTTTTACGTTTTTAGAATTTTCTGATGAAAACTACAATCCTGAAAAGTGCGGTTCCATGGACAATCTTTCAAAAATCTACTTTTTTTCCAGTCGACAAGTCTCATCTCTTGAGCCCTGCAATGACCCCATTCTCATAATAGGAATAAATACATCTACCTTCAGACTGTTGATTCTGGCAAAGTTAAATCAGCTGAAAAACAGTGGAAGTCTCTTGTGATTTATCTGAGCCAGAGTCAAAGCAGCTGATGAGCAGCGGAAGTTAGTTAAGTTTGTGTGACAACCAAAGTAAAATCAGCCATAAAGCAGTCGATCCGCTGCTCGAACAGCCTAATACTCTTCTGGAGAAGTTGATATGTGTGGAAGGAGCAGTTGAGAATCAGTTGGGGCTGAAACACCACTGCTTTTATCAGTGGAGAAGCAGCTGAGGAGCAGTTGAGACTCAGCTGCACTGCTCCAAGCAGCGTCCGCTGGCATGGGGTAAGGGTATATTAGAGTAGGTTGAAGGGTAAATTCCTCATTATAATTGAGAGCCCGCTAACATGAGCACTAACATGACTTTGCATGTTAATATCTTGTTTGTTAACATTTGGGCAACGTGTATTATATGTGGTTACTACTCGTACGATATGACAATGTATGGTTGTCATCTGTTGCACATGTTTATGATCTTCATGACTGATAAATTTAGATTGTGCCCAGCATCACAACTTTTAAATTGGAATAATGAAATATATATACATAATTGGTATGTATTAGAAAATGTTGGCATGGTTGGTCTCCAATGGTTGCAACACATACATCCATTTTAATACTTTGCAAAGATATTCAGCTTAATTAGCATTCGTTCGCATAATAACTCGTTTACTTGCAAGTATGCTGTAACATGTGGCATGTTAATTAGTATCCAAACTTAGGCAATTAATTAGCAATTATAGCTTAATAATTCTATCTTACAAAATGTGTATCATGAATCGGAGTGGGTGCTCGAGTAATTTTGAATTTCATTTTGGGCTGTGTTTTGCGAATGTTGAGCTAGTCGACTGTTTACACTATGATATTCTGACACGATAGTCTGTAGATGGAGGTTAATTAGCATAAATTAACATATATAATTAAGGAGAAATTAAGTCAATATATTGAATCCAATAAGTATCATTCAGCCTCTGTATTTTCTATGTACTAGTAGCCGGTACCTGTATTATGAAATGACTTGATTACTTACACGAAAATTATATTGTAAACATTTGTAATACATTATGCTAATTAATATGCAAATTAGTACCGGTATGTAAATTATTTCGCCCATTCAACTAAACAAGCATAATTTGTGGATTTTGTGCAAGAATTTTTTTTCAGGAATCACTTAGTGCGAGTATTCCAAAGTTCAATTCTAGGTGTTCCTTGAAGAAGGTGCTGATCAATTGTTGGTGCTATTTTGGTGCCATGGGCTACCGTATATAGGCCTATATGCCAATGGCCATGAGCTTGTCCGAATATTCAGCGTTTATGGGTAGATATAAAAGGTTCATATCTGGTTCTAATAAAGATATCTGATCAAATTGCATTGTGTTATGCTCAATGAGGGCTTTCTAATGAGACCACTTGCGAGGATATTACAATTTTTCATTCACCTCCCTAGTGACATTATCACAACTGTATGATCGATGTCAATGGTTATAAAATGATGATACGTAGCCAGTTACTGTGAAATCTTAACTCGTCAGTATTTAAATTTACGTATCATTTTCAAAAACAGAAAAAGAAAAATACAATTGAACATAATAGTAATACATGACACGCGCTGCAAAAAAGGCGCGCAGCTTGCATAAATGGCCGACTGCTTTTGCTTTACAAACCCGGATGAAATGGCGCCATCTATGCATCTCGAGAAGTTCCAGGAGCGCCATCTGTATATTCTCATGCCAATTCTGGATTGCCGCTACAGTTGTAATCACTTTGACCGCAAGTTACGGTGTTTTTATTTACGTAGAGTTAGCTAGCCCGCCGTATTTTCCTTTGATCTTTTGTTTTGATAAATCGAAAATAGCATAGATTCAAATAGTTTCATGGTAACCCCGCTCCCACAGAAATCGATTAGTGCGATTATTTTCATATATATACTAACGCACTTGAACTAGCTAAATAATATATAGCCCTCCATACTCGGGAGGGCTATATATTATTTAGCTAACTTGAACATGCCTGGTTGTAAATTCCAGACAGCACCTATCTGCCAGTCCTATAATTCGACTTTTTTATCTTCACTCTTAAATATACCGCTTCAGCCGGAGCTAGAGGTCGTGTGATCATACCTTTCAATATGTCCACATGAACAGCTACAATATAAAACGTGTCTGGGATACAAATCATTAAAGGACCACTTTTGGTCGTTGTGATATTTTAGAAATAGACAGTCTGTAAATATGCCTCTGGAGTCTTTTTGTCAATGCGTTGGCATCTTCTTTCGCCATCCTTTTTATGTTGTGTTTAATTGCCTTTATATTGTCACGCACTACCCCTGTGTCACCCAGTGTATCTCACTGGTGCAAGGCTTCTCTCCGGAGGCGAAAATGAGAGTAGGGTAGAACATCACACCAGAGTTCGTACTCTGTAAACCATGAATCGGGTTCGAATGAGACAGTAATATACTAGACATGCAAAACACAAACAGACTCAAAGACAACGCAGATTGTGATTCAGGTGAAAAATAACATGAACAATTTTATTCATCAATGTACAAATGTTGTATATGGGTATAAGTATATGGTAAGTAGGTACTGTAGGTTCAGTTTACATATACACCGTGATTAGATGATCAGGTCAGAATCAGTTCAGTTTGTGCCAAATCCGGCACCGTTTCAGTTTGTGCCAAATCCGGCACTGCATGTCTGATTGGTTCTGTTTGTGCCAAATCCGGCACAGCAGAGCTAGCATGGTACTTATTATCAAGTGTCAAAATTATATAATATGGTGCTCCGAAAATCGTGCAAATCTCAGCACTGGACTAGGTGTAGGTTGCATAATTTAGGCTTGCTCCGAAAACGGTGCAGCTTGCAGAATTCACGCTTGCTCCGAATACGGTGAAGCTCGCGGAGATGTTTTACTACACAGAGTTTGCGCCAGATCTGGCACACTCCGAAATAGTAGACCTCTAAAAATTCCCTATGTGGTGAAACGTCTACATAAATTGCCAAAATATTTGGAGAAGATATCCGAATTCAACTCCAAGCTTTAGTTTCATATATAATTTAGTAATTTATTCTCCGGCACTAACGCCAATTCTTTCCCAGGGTCGTCGCATAATTTCACGACATCGGGAGCAATGTGCGCGATGACGCAATACAGAAATCCCCGACCTGTTTACATGCGAATAGGATCACATGACCGTGCCATTACAAGTGAATGACAACTGCACCATGCTACAATATTAATATCTGTAACTCACCAATGGTGGGTACTCCATCATGCCTTGTGCCATATTCGGCGTAACAATTATGAGAATAAATTTAGGAATTTAGTTTTGCAGCCAAAACCCCTCCAAAAACACATCCAAAACTTTCGAAGAATATGTTGGAGATGTCTTGTCCACTGAAAATGCGCGTATTTATAGTTTTCTGACCTGACCTCGTCTAGTTAACCAATCAAATAACACGGTAAGTGGCGCAAACACGCCGCTAAGGTAGATTGACAGGGAAACCCCCCGCTCTGCAGAAAACAGCATGGCAGAAAGCGGAAGATTTCAACCGTCATCGAGACGATCCATAGCTCTAAACAGTGCACTCTTATCTTATAAAGAACGGACAGTATCTTCAGGGATGTTTTAGTGGTACATAGATGTTTAAGACGTAAGAATAATGTGCCAAAGAAGGGACAAAATATACTTGTCAGCTTCCGAGATCGTCGGAAAAGGTGAGCAAATAACAACAACAACATCCTCAAGTTTTTGACAGGTGCACGAAATATACGACCTAAAACGTCTCCAATATCGCGTAAAGACACAACAGGTTTGCATGAATATATGCCTAAAGATTAAATAAGGCCTGGGCCGCTACATTGCCCCCACCTCTATAAAATTTGGTCCCCAAATCTGGCAGTCATGCAAACAAGTTGATCATATGATATACCACCAGTAGAAATTTCAATAGCTTGGACTGGTACATTGCAATGATGCAATGCAAGAATATAACGCAGAGAGTTCATTAGAACAAGATAAAATCTCTATTTATTAAATATATATGTCCCAGCCGGGTTAGCATATATGTAAGAGATAAATATAGGAACCAACAGGAATGAATTTTGAACAATTATCTTGGTGTATAATAATCGTGGAACTTTTGAAAACTGTCAGGTGGGAGTTATCTCCCATAGACCAACTTCTGAAATGAACAAAAACTGTATAACATACTAACTTGAACTTCATACATGTACTTATTTTGTATAATATATATGAGTTGGCTTAAATACTTGTACTTTTGTGGGCATATTAATCGTACAAGATAAGTTCAGTTGAATTAATTACAGACATAAGGTCTTATTTACCCTAGAATATATATATATTTTACAAGAATCCACATCAGGTACAGTATATACACTAACACACGGATCTCGCATTGAACCTGAATGAATGAAATTTGAAAAATATCACACGTATAAGTAACCTGAGCAAATGCATGAATTATTTGGCACATTTACTAGATTTAGAATAAAAATAATCAATTTTTGTTATACATGTGGACTAGGATTCTGCTCAGCAGTCTTATTACAGTTATACATATATACAATCTCTTTTATAATATAATACAAGAAAGTACTGACCTAGATATTAATATGTCATTCAGACCTAAACTGAATACATAATTTAAAAGTTGAAATCCTTCCCCAACCCCAATAACCTACTGTGACAAAAAAAATACAAAAATCAGGTCACCTCTCCCCCAGTGGATCCACAATATCCCCCAAATTTAGGATTCGTTCAAAAAGGCTAATTTTCGGTTGACTACTTCAACCAATCCATCTAGCTTGTAGAACTGGGCCTCACGGCGCAGCTCCACCAGGTACCTCCGCTCAGATGGAAGGGTTGATGCGTCGGTTATCCCCCCATTCCTCAAGTAATTTAGACAGTGCCGAAAATGAAGAGGCTCCCTGTCAAAAAAATAAACAACTCCCCCCCGAATTTCCTCAAGTGGTGCGTAACTGTACTTATTCCCCGCAATCATGCCGAAAATTGACGTCGGTTCGAAACGGAGAGTGTTCATACTCGTTTCGAACCGAGTCCCCCCCACATTTAAAATAACTCTACCCCGTTGCTGTTCCTGCAGACTGGTAAGTATTGTTATAATATAATCCGGCTCCTCCTCCATCGTTCTGATTGTTTGGCGCCAATCCCTCTTATCCTGGAGGTCAGCTGGGACTGGATTACAGGTTGATGACGGTGAGTGAAGATTTCGGCATTCAGCATCTCCAGCAGGACCTGCCTGAGCTGAAGCCTCAGAATTAGTGTCCGAAATGTTACCAATGATACTCTTGCAGTCCAGCTGCAAGATGTTAGTAGAGATTGTGGACTCAGGCGTACTTCTGATAGTGAAGCGAATTGGAGGACGATCCTGCGCCTCCAAAACAGATACTGTATTAGATATATTAGCTTCCTGTCCAGCAGGAGTAATCTCCACCTGTTCAACAGGGGCATGATGAGGACTTGATGCAGTGAGATCTACAAGTTCCTGTCCAGCAGGCTGTAGCCTAGGGATTGTATAATTTGGAGGACCAGCCTTAGGTTTAGAAGTTGAAGAAGGTCTAGCCTTATGTGATTTGGATTTAGGTGAAGGTCCAGCCTTTCGTGGTTTTGATGTAGGTGAAGGTCCAGCCTTGTGTGTTTTGGAGGGGGTAGCCAGCTCAGCTGGTCTACACTGCCCGGATCGTTTGTAACCAGGTCTCGGGGCCCCGCCCGTAGATACCTGGTTACTCGCCTGCGTAAATGGATAACGAGGTTTCATCACCACCTCTACCTTGGTGTGAAAGATTTCGGCTTTGAAGGCCGCGAATGATCCGTCCACCTCTGGCCCCACCTCTCCTGTCAAGCAGTTTACAACAACCAACTCTGTACACTCGCAGCCATTGTGTTTCGGAATCCATCGGTGGAACGTTTTCCGACAAAGGAGGCACTTCCACCCAAAGCCGCTGTGGTGCTCTAATACGTGCCTCTCTGCGGCTGTTCTTCTCAAACTTTCAAAGTTATCACACGTACTGCACACCCAGTACTTGATCTGGAAGAAATAACATGTTTTCATTCTATTATCTGCCTATTGTTACAGATATAAGAATTCACCAAGCCGGCGAGGCTGTCTGCAAGTCCGACGGGGTCGGTCATTTTCTCGAAGTGAAGGGGCATGTGGGAACTTTGGTTTGTCTTTACCAGTCTTACTGGAATTCTTTATTTTATTTCTGACATATGGCAGTCTATTTCTCTTAACACTGTCAGTCTGTGAATCGTGTCACCATCAATTTTCTGTTCACTCTTCCCTAGATATATAATATCATCTGGAGTGGGCATTTCACAATCGTCACCACTTTTGGTGATATTCCCCTTAAACCATTTAGGGCCATTCTCCCCTTTATATGGTTTAAGCCTATTGTGATGTACCACACAGGGTTTTGATTTTGGTGTCAGTTGTACACGATACGTGATATCACAAAGTCTGTGTGTTACCACATACGGTCCTTTCCAGTGTCTCTGCAGTTTTGGGCTTAACCCTTTCTTCCGAGCAGCATTATGCAGCCATACAAGATCTCCAGCCTCATAAATATGGATATTCAGACCAGAATCATAATTCTTCTTCATTCGGTCACTAGCTATCTTCATATGTTCCCTAGCAACCTCATGTATTCTTTCCATTCGATGAGAAAGATCATCAGCATAATCTGATATGTCAGTTTCTATACTTTCAGGTATGCCAAACATCAAATCAACAGGCATCCTTATCTCTCTGCTAAGCATCATAGCACAGGGTGTAACCCCAGTTGTCTCATGTACAGAAGAACGATATGCCATCATCATAAGAGGAAGATGTACATCCCAATCTCTCTGATTGTCAGACACAAAAGCTGACAACATATTCTCCAATGTCCGATTCATTCTTTCCACCATCCCATCACTCTGTGGATGGTAAGGTGTGGTTCTAGTTTTCTGGCTCCCCATTAATTTACATAGCTCACAGAATATCTGTGACTGAAAATTAGAACCTTGATCAGAATGAATTTCATCTGGAACACCAAAAAGGGAGACAACTCTCTCCAGTAACTTTTCTGCTATAGTGGTAGCCTCTTGATTCCTCATGGGAATGGCTTCAACCCACTTTGTAAAATAATCCCCCACCACAAGAATATATCTATTTCTGCTGTCTGTGGTAGTAAGAGGACCCATTACATCCAAAGCTATCCGTTGCATCGGCCTTCCAACAATATACTGTTTCATTGGTGCCTTAAATTTATTTCTAGGCCTCTTTCTAGAAGCACACACGTCACATATTCTACACCAGTGCTCTACATCTCTTCTGAGATGACACCAATAGAATCTTTCCCTAACTCTGCCTAAGGTTTTCTTAACCCCGAGATGGCCAGCAGTTAGTGAGTTATGTAATTCTGTCAAAACAGTCTTCCTTAGTATTTGTGGGAGTATAACATGCCATTTTATTTCATTTCCAGACTCTGATTCCCACTTTTTGTACAGTACATCATTGTATAAGTACAAGGTATCCCATATACACCAATAGTGCTTTATCTCAGCACACAAATCACTAATCTGTGACCAAGAAGGGCGTGTGCCTTTCAATTTCCAATTAAGCACAATTCCAATCTTAGGATCAGATAACTGCAAATTATGTAGTTTCTCTGGAGTAATAGTACAATCTGTATCAGACTGTTCTGCACCATTACTTTCGTTGCTTTCTACAATACAGACATTCTCTAATGCTTCATCATTATCTGATTTATAATGCTTTTGATCAAGTTTTTCACAGTGACTACAGCTATCAGCATGACAAGGTCTCCTGGATAGAGCATCAGCGTTTGAATGTAAACGCCCTTTACGATGTTCTATTTCCATGTCATAAGTACCCAATGTTTCTATCCATCTGGCTACCTGACCTTCAGGATTCTTAAAATGAAGCAACCACCTAAGAGAGCCATGGTCTGTTCTAACCTTAAAGTGTCGACCATACAAGTAATGGTGGAATTATTTTACACTCAAAACTACACCGAGCAATTCCCTGCGTGTCACACAGTAATTGCGCTCAGTTTTACTAAGAGCTTTGCTGTAATAAGCTATAACTTTCTCGACTCCATTTTGTATCTGAGAAAGAACTCCACCAATAGCAAAATTACTAGCATCTGTATCCAATATAAACTCCCCATCCGGTATAGGATAAGCAAGTATTGGTGCTGATATCATTCTATTCTTCAGAGTAGTAAATGCCAGGTCACATTCTTCTGTCCATGCAAATGAACAGTCATGCTCTGTCAAATGATACAATGGTCTTGCTATATTAGCAAAACTTTCAATAAATTTCCTATAATAGGAACATAAGCCTAAAAAGCTTCGAACATCTTTTACGTTCCTAGGAACTGGCCAATCTTTTACAGCTTCCACTTTCTTGGGATCTGTACTTATCCCATGCTCACTAATTATATGACCCAGAAATGCCACTTCCTTACGGAACAAATCACATTTCTTTGGACTCAGTTTCAAATTAGCAGCTCGGAGTCTGGTGAATACCTGCCGCAAATTTTCTGATTCCTCATGGAACGTTTTTCCAAAACAAATGATGTCATCCAAATATACCATACAGATTTCGTGCGATAGCCCTGCTAAAACTCGCTCCATTAGCCTCTCAAAAGTAGCGGGTGAATTTGCCAAACCAAATGGCATGACTAAGAAATGGAAAAATCCTCCCTGTCCTGTGGTGAATGCAGTCTTTGGTTTGTCTTTTTCAGACATTCCTACTTGCCAATAACCACTTTTGAGATCCATAGTGGAGAACCAAGTCGCTCCTGACAATGAATCCAAAGTATCATCGATTCTAGGGAGTGGATGACTATCTTTCTGAGTCAGATCATTCACGAGTCGATAATCCACACAAAATCGAATAGTGAAATCTTTCTTCTTCACCAAGACATTGGGAGAAGACCATGGACTGAAACTAGGCTCTATTATACCATTCTCCAACATTTTATTTATTTCCTCCTCAACCACTGCCTGTTTAGCCAAAGGAACACGTCTAGCATTTTGCTTGACAGGACGTGCTGAACCTGTATCAATCTCATGTTCTACTAAATGTGTTCGGCCGATATCATTCCCATCTTTGGAGAAGATATCCTGAAACTCAACTAAAAGTTCAGTCATTTCTTCTTTTTCAGCTCCTGTCAAATTTTGGGAACTCCTCTCAACGAGATCCACTAAATGACTAGGAATTGGAAGCTTTGTCGAATTATGGGGATTGACTGTCTGGCAGTTTGCTACAGAACATTTTTCTGTTTTCTCATCAACTTGGATAATTTCAATTCCAGGATCACAAACTGCAGCTATCGTATTCTTGTATAGCATTTGAGCTCGATCAGTAGGATTCATAATACGCAATGGTATTATGCCTTGGCTCGGGTCTACTACCGCTTTTGCCAATAACAGTTCATTTCTCTGCATAAATCTATCTACAGGCTCTATTATTCCATAATGAACTCCATATGGAATTTCAACTGCTTTTCCTGAGATTACTACTTCACTTCCAGGGGGAATTAGAGTATTCTCAGCAACAGATATCCTACAACAAGTAGGCTCTATGTCATTAACATGCCTGTAACAGGGTATTTCCTCCTTGTTTACTGACAGTGTGCCAGTACTAAGTTTCAAATCACATTTATGTTTTGTGAGGAAATCCATCCCCAGTATACATTCAATTTGGATATCTGCCAACAAAACTTCATGGGAAAATTCATGTTTCCCGAACCGAATTTTAATTTCAACACAACCATCAAATGGTGTTATATCACCGGTTGCAGTGACCAAACTTTTATTTACATTGAAAACTTCTGGGCGTGATGCAAGGGGTAAACGATTGAAAATGTCTGTTTTCAATATTGTTACATTGGCACCTGTATCAACCAACATAGCAACAGGTCTATTCTCTACTGCAGCAGCAACAAAGAGACCTTCACCATTGCCCAATAAGGGATCGTTTCCATTAATCGTTTTTTCTTCAGTCGCGATTTTTCTTCAATTTTCTCAATTGAAAAACGATCAATCGCGAATCAGTCGCGAGGATATCGAGAAAAAAAATGAGAAAAAACGATTGAACCTTTTCTGGAAAAAAACATTCTCTCGCGATATCGTTTTTGAATCGTTTACCCATGCGCGATCCGTTCTTGATCGCGAATCTTCAATCGCGAGAGAATCGGGTTTTTTCAAGGCGCGAGAGAATCGTGAGGCGGAGTGATATTTGACACATAGGTCGTGTTGCCGTCGTACGCCGCTCTATCCGCGAACTGGGAACTACATGTAATGTTGATTGCGGATTTGTCGATGGAAAAACCTATATTACTATACTATACTGTATAAATGCGTAAGATAACCGAATAATATATATGATTCACGATCTATAGTCTCCTACAAGCCGAAGTAGGGCGTATGCTGGAAATATCTTTTCATATTCCTGTACCATGCTTCCTGTGACGTTCGCGCTCAGATTTACTCTGGCGAAGCGTAAATGACAAAATTACATGTTTATTCAATAATCGTGTGAGTCGACAATGTATTAATGATACAGGATGATAGTCACAATATCTTGTTTTGTAAATACCGGGTACAGGTCATAAGTGGATTTGAGTTCGTTGATTGCATTATCAGAATGATTACGGCACAGGCTTGATAGAGGTGTGAATGGGCGCATGACGATAACCCAGAACAGCTTAGCCCTCCAGGCGAGAATTTCTAGGTTAATTAAGGTGAAAAATAGTGTAATTAAATATGTATATTTTGTTATAGTAAAACATACATTAGGAAAGGGTATCCATTCATGTTTTGGTACAGTTTTTAAATCATTGAGATGTGAATAAGTTCAAAAAATCACCATCAAGTTAATTTTATTTATTATAAAAATATTCGCGGCAGTGATTTCATATTTATATCAAATACATATCTTTTTGATTGAATCGCATATAACGGTTGGATTCGCATATGTACAATACTTTTTTATTTTAATTTTATATTTTGATCAATGAACTATGAAAGATTCCAAAGGGAAGCTCAAGCCAAAAACCAACTGAATATTATATAATTTCATCTCTTATTGGATTGACCAGTTGTGAAAATTTTTAAAATAGCCCGCGCTATATATTAATAATTAAGTGCTTGCGAAGACTCAAAAGCCCCGTATGACAATGTTATATTCAATACAGCGCCATCTATCTACACAAGGAAATGGTGATCGTAGCACAAAAAACCACGCGTACAGCGAAAATCTGATGAATCAACTCAAAATTTCAGCCCGCACAGATGCCAAAAACGTTCACGAAAAATACTACACAAGAAATCTGGAATAATACCAGCTTTAAAACACAGAAATACCCAAAATAATAGACGAAATTGCAAGTGCAAATGACCCAATCTGACCATATCCGGGCCTGTGTCCCGTACAAAATATATGTAAATATGAAGTTATAATTATATGCATAACCATTATTCCTATGTATATATATAGATATTTTTTCAATTTCTTTCAATATCCCCATCGTATCTATATAACCGCCAACTGTACAGAAACACGCTATAGTTTTACACTAGGCAAAGAATGGAAAAGGAAGAAGAAAAATGATCGAACTTTATATAGTCTGACTGAAGTGTTAGAAACTCGAACGTGTATGCGGGTCAGTCAGGCTGAACCAATGGCGTACTACTTTCGGCTATAATCCTCAATCGTTTTTTTTTCAATCGTTTATATTTTCTCGATTAAAAAGCGATTGAATCGCGATATCGCTTTTTATTCGCGAGAATTTTCTCGATTGAAAAACGATTGCCAACAGAAAAAAAACCCATTCGAACAGCGATCGCGAATGAATCGTTTATTTTGAAGAAAAAAAACCATTCCCTCGCGCCTTGGAAAATCGCGACTTCGAGAAAATTTGACGAAATAAACGATTCATTCGCGAACGATAATTGGAAACGGTGCCTAAGTTATTGATCATTACTAGGTTGGGCCTTGATAATTTGGCCGGGTCCCGACCCTTGAACTCGGCGCTTGGTAGTTTCCCTGATTGTTATTTCTACCAAAAGCCGCATTTTGAGCACTTGGAGCATTGCGATTACCATAATAGGACTGATTGCCCCTCTCATTTCTCCTATCCCATGCCCAGTTTCTATCTTGTCCGTTATTTCCATTACCACCAGCAACCTGCGGCCTATTGGGTGGATTTTCTGAAGTTGGTCCCCCTTTCACCAAGCCTTTCTTCAACTCAGAAAACTCTTTTTTTAACCCTTTTACTTCAGTCACCAGAGATGTGATATTGGTTCCCAATTCATCTCGTGACTTTGAGTCATCAGATTTTCCATGAACCATATTGGCTACATGTACATGGCGACCACGTTGCCGATCTGCCAACCTGTGCGTTTCTAGACGAACAGCTATAACTTCAACATCAGCCATAGTCTTAGGTTGAGCTTCACGCAAGCGAAGTCTCATATCAGCATCTTGGATTGCATCAATAAAGTGGTCGATTGCTAGAGGGTCTAGCAGGGCGACAGGTGCATTGGGATATGCCTGACGAGTCAACTTTCTTATGGACTGAGCTAATTCAGGCAAAGTTTCAGTTTTTCCCCTTAACCTGGTTTGTAATCTAGCCCTGAAAACCTCAGCTCGGTTTACTGAACCGAATCGATAACTAAGAGATTTTACTAGGCAGTCATAGTTGCGCCTTTCAGTCTCTGATAACTCACTAAGAACAGCTCTTGCTGCTCCCTTTAGGCTTCCTGCAAGATATAGTGCCTTAGTGGAGTAATTCCACCCATTTATGTCTGCCAAAATACCAAATTGATTTAGCCACTCTTCCCAGTCCTCGAACCCATCATGAGTCTGAGGTCTCATTTTTAATGTGCCATTATGTGCAGAATGAGCGAAAGAACAATTCATAGGAATTTGTCCAGTGTCAATATCTCCTACGTCAAGTCTGACATGCCCGTTACCAGGACTACCACCCTGTCCAGGTTGATGATTTTGTTTATTGCCAACACTGTAAAATGGCACATAATTGGCTTCACCAATTCCAGCAATTTCCTGCGGAGTACTAGCAACAAATCCAAGTCCCTGATTTTCAGATTTCAGACCAGTGCCTTCTCTAGGCCATGGTGAATCAGCATGTGGGGGTGTATTTCTACTTTCATGTTTCAAATCTACATGTTCAGGATCCTGAGTATGCCCCCACCTCAAAACAGGCCTGGAATTTGCAACATCTACATGTAATGGTTGTCTCTCCATTTCTGGAGTAGTCTGGGAATGTTGAGTGCTGTAAAAGTCTGGTCTTTTCAAGTCAAACTGTTTTGCATTTACAGATTTTGGGAGTTTGTCACTTGTCTCCGTTAATTGTTTACCCTCGCCGGATAATCTGTCATATTTCTCTTCCAAACAGTTAATTTTCTCAAAGAGTAGACCAAATTGATCTTTATTCTGCTTCAGATTCTATTCTCAGATATTTCATTTATTTGGCATTTTGTTTTTCTCTGATTTTCTGCTAACTCATCAAAATTCCATTTAATTTGATTGATAAGTTGATTAGCCAATTGACTAAACTGTTCTGACAATGCAGCTGAAAGCTCCTTAGTAGAACTAAGAGATTCTTTTGTTTCATTAGCATTGTCAAGTTCAAGAAATACAGCATTCTCCAGGTCGGGGATTTCAAGATCTGTATCACTGTCATGAGAAGTTTCACCACATAGGTTTGGTGACTTAAAAGTCACAACATTCGAGTCATCCATTTTCAGTTTTTAGCTCTGATTTGTGTTTTTAATCTCCAAGAGTCTGTTTCGTCCAATATACTGTCTCAATATTCCAAGGTTATCCGGCACAAATGTATCCGGTACCAAGAATATCCTGTATCGCTGCCACCAAATGTAACGCGCTTCCCCGGTGTCACCCAGTGTATCTCACTGGTGCAAGGCTTCTCTCCGGAGGCGAAAATGAGAGTAGGGTAGAACATCACATCAGAGTTCGGTACTCTGTAAACCATGAATCGGGTTCGAATGAGACAGTAATATACTAGACATGCAAAACACAAACAGACTCAAAGATAACGGAGATTGTGATTCAGGTGAAATATAACATGAACAATTTTATTCATCAATGTACAAATGTTGTATATGGGTCTAAGTATATGGTAATATGTACTGTAGGTTCAGTTTACATATACACCGTGATTAGATGATCAGGTCAGAATCAGTTCAGTTTGTGCCAAATCCGGTACCGGTTCAGTTTGTGCCAAATCCGGCACTGCATGTTTGATTGGTTCAGTTTGTGCCAAATCCGGCACAGCAGAGCTGGCATGATACTTATTATCAAGTGCCGAAATTATATAACATGGTGCTCCGAAAATGGTGCAAATCTCAGCACTAGACTAGGTGCAGGTTGCATAATTTAGGCTTGCTCCGAAAACGATGCAGCTTGCAGAAGTCAAGCTTGCTCCGAATGAGGTGCACCTCGCGGAGATGTTTTACTACACAGAGTTTACGCCAGATCTGACACACTCCGAAATAGTAGACCTCTAAAAATTCCCTATGTGGGGAAACGTCAACATAAATTGCCAAAATATTTGGAGAAGATATCTGAATTCAACCCCAAGCTTTAATTTCATATATAATTTAGTAATTTATTCTCAAGCACTAACGCCAATTCTTTCCCAGGGTCGTCGCATAATTTCACGACATCGGGAGCAATGTGCGCGATGACGCAATACAGAAATCCCCGACCTGTTTACATGCTAATAGGATCACATGACCGTGCCATTACAAGTGAATGACAACTGCACCATACTACAATATTATTAGCTGTAACTCACCAGTGGTGGGTACTCCATCATGCCTTGTGCCATACTCGGCGTAACAATTATGAGAATAAATTTAGGAATTTAGTTTTGCGGCCAAAACCTCTCCAAAAACACATCCAAACTTTCGAAGAATATGTTGGAGATCTCTTGTCCACTGAAAATGCGCGTATTTATAGTTTTCTGACCTGACCTCTGACCTCGTATAGTTAACCAATCAAATAACACGGTAAGTGGCGCAAACACGCCCCTAAGGTAGATTGACAGGGAAACCCCCCGCTCTGCAGAAAAACAGCATGGTAGAAAGCGGACGATTTCAACCGTCATCGAGACGATCCATAGCTCTAAACAGTGCACTCTTATCTTATAAAGAACGGACAGTATCTTCAGGGATGTTTTAGTGGTACATAGATGTTTGAGACGTAAGAATAATGTACCAAAGAAGGGACAAAATATACTAGTCAGCTTCCGAGATCGTCGAAGAAGGTGAGCAAATAACAACAACAACATCCTCAAGTTTTTGACAGGTGCACGAAATATACGACCTAAAACGTCTCCAATATCGCGTAAAGACACAACAGGTTTGCATGAATATATGCCTAAAGATTAAATAAGGCCTGGGCCGCTACAGTACGACCAGA
>JAVTVY010057414.1:0-31409 GCA_036873755.1 Hanleya hanleyi | reverse complement strand
AATAGTAACACCACTGACAGGTAACACCACTGACATTTTGGAAGGAATTAATTGTTGCTCCCTCGTATATTGTCGTGACGGTCCAAAAACAACGATTTTGTAATTCATACGCACATTTCTTTATTACCAGTTAATATTTTAACTCAGGAGCCACTACATGTTGATCCTGACACGTAACACTAGTGACCGGTAATAAACATACGCTGAAAATTTGGATCTAGAAATGACTGAAATACTGAAAAGAGTTTCATAAAACACTTCGTATGGAATCTGAAGTTTACCCATGCTTCGAAAAGAAGCCGCCTGGTGGCAAAACTTTGTTTCTAATTTGACCGTTCGCTTTTTGGCTCCGATTTCAGTTACAGTAACACCAATGACCCGAAAACCAGTGACAGACCTTTGCCCATGCCATTTTCACAAGATAATCTGACCTTGTAAACAGTATATTCATATATTGAAAGAACAGATGCAGCTGGTTGCCAAAAAGGTAGAATAATGTAGAACAAAAGAATTTCTGGCAACTTTATCGTGGTATCAAGTAGGTCACTACACCCAGTGACAGACCTGTCTATTTTACCCTAAATTGAGGGTTCTGGTGAAATTTTACCCGAAAAAATCAATCGGGACAGTGCTTGCAATAAGTTATTCGTACTCTACTAAATGAATACTATAACAATCTGAAATTTTTCAGCCATAAGATTGGTTAGAAGGAAATTTGGGTCGAGTGACACGAATTGCGCCTTTCCTTGAGAATGACCCTGTTATGTGGAATATGGAATAGGTCTTTGGATTATGGACGCGGATATTCTCTAATGGACGACGGCTGAATTATGAATGACGCACCAGACGCTTGTAATTCCATACAAGTAACAATCGAATAAAACAAACAAATGAATTACAAGATGAAATTTCCTTCTCAAGTTTAACTGTTGTTACTATCATGTAATAAAATCATGTCTCAGAAAATAGCCCCATTGTGTCTAGGCGTCCAATAATAGGGCCTGTCCAATAACCGGGCAGTCATGCTAGTGTAACGAAAGTGCAGGTTGACAACGACCCCTTTCATAAATCACAGCTTCTGAATGTTACGTGACTATGTGAAATCGAAAGTGACATTGTGTTTATGTGTGCGGTTCACTTACCTGGTGGAATCCAACGCTGTAATTTTCCTAGAATGACCTATAATAATCCGGGAGATGGACAATGCCTCGAAATCCCAGTGAAGTTATCTCAAACGACCAGTCGGGACGGTGGAAGGGACCCTGGTGAGCTACTCGCTTCGCTGTGGATGACGTCAGTCAGGAATCCGGAAGTCGGTTTCAGTGAATATGCAGATTAGGGACAGTGAACTTTGCGGTCGTCGTATGAATTAACTAGAGGGAGTTGGAAGCTGAGATTTACCAGTTACGTCCATTATGAATTATGGTTTGTTCCTCCATAGCCATATTTATCCAGCGAAGTCCAGATAAACTGATCGGGAAGTGTTGTAAGTGACAATAAAGAGGGCGCTGTCATTTTCGACGTCTGTCTCTACCTTTATCCACAGAAGAGCGGTAGCCCTATATAAGCCGGACTCCCACTGAAACGAGGCAGACCAGCAGAAACATCGAGGTGAGAGCACACGCAAAATCATTTGGGGAGAAGAGATCCAATACATTGCCGGGCCGGAGAAAGGCCGCCGCCGAATTGGAGAAGTGCCGCCGCCGAATTTGTGCCGCCGCCGAATTTGTGCCGCCGCCGGGCCGTGACCAGGCCGCCGAATATTATAACATCGTAGCATTCATTACACACACTTACATTCACATGCCCGGGCTGTGTTTACTCTGCTTCGATCTCTATCCGCCTTCAACCGTATCGCACAGTTGAACGGATATTGCGCTGGAAGTTAGAGTATAGTCACTTATCGCCAATGGTTATTCTTAATCTCTACTGTACGCTAGTACAGGCTCAGCTCTGGGAATTAACTAACGGCGTTAGTGTCGATAGCATGGCCATACATTAGCCGCATCTCTCCTTGCCTTCAACCGTATCGCACAGTTGTTCAGGGATTGCGCTGTGGTTAGTGTATCTATTAAGCTATATCCGGTAGGAGATGCGAGTCTCTGTGAAGGGGACATAGCTAAACCAAATCATACACAGTTCCTACATAAACAATTATTCATGCACACATGTACTTAAACCACAACCCACGGGTTGAGATACATTCACGCTCACACCCACAAGCTATAGGTTCGAGCCTATAGCTTGATAAATATACATCTACCCAGTTAATCGTACGATGAACGATTATTCATTCACGCCTCCATAAGTAGTCTCTCACCACCCTGTACATATATTGAGTAATTCACGGCTAATGATAGATTACTACTGTCTCATACAGTAGTATATAGAGGGGGAATCCTAGACCTGACGCCCATCTATTGCGGAAGACCCTGCAGTAGTATAGAGAGAGGGTTCAAGGGTCAACTGACCATACAGTAGTATAGAAGGAGGGTTCCTATACTAGTTGACCATACAGTAGTATAGAAGGAGGGTTCCTATACTAGTTGACCATACAGTAGTATAGAAGGAGGGTGCCGATTCCAGGTGCCCATACAGTAGTATAGGGAGAGGGTTACTAGACCAGGTGCCTGCCTATCCACCGTGTGTTATTGATGTCCGATCCTACGTGGACCGTGCAGCCGTGAACTCTAGCCTTGATGATTCATCCTTGGAGCCGGGCCGCGGAGTGAGTCGCCGTGAGCGGGGTCGCTGAAGCCTGGGAGTGTATTCCTACGAGGGGTGCCGTCTGCTGCTGTGGTGAGCCGTGCAGTTGAATAGTCCTGCGGTGTTACAGAGAGACGGGCCGGTGCCGTAGAAGCCTTTGTACCGTGACAGTACTGTCGTGCCCAGGCCGTCCGCATCCATTGACGGTTATCAACGCTTGGAGGGGCCTAGTCGTGTAAGACGAGACACGACGACGACGAGAAGTCCATACCACCCGAGGGAGGAAGACCGGGGGAAGGAAGACACACGTCGGACATAACCACGGAGGGGCCTAGTCGTGTAAGACGAGACACGACGCAGTGTTCATCCATACGGGAGTGAACGAAGACCTGGGGAAGGAAGCTAGACGCTGGACCTTACCACGTATATCTGGGGAAGGACGATAGACGCTGGATCCTACCACAAAGCCCTGGGGAAGGAAGATAGAAGCTGGACCCATCCATGAGAGAACCGGTCGTGACCAGACTGTGGCTGTGACCAGGCCTGCTCGCGTTATAGCTAGGGCTATATATATTTTGTATATATTTTCTATTGAACTATAAGAGTACAGATAATTCATAGAGTAGGGATCTTCTTTGCAGGGATTGTACGCTACCACGATTTGAATCCTGTATACCTGCTCAAAGAATTATATGTCAGTATTGCATTAATTTGCTTTGGTTGTCATTACAGGTCTTCCTTTCCAACCTCCTTGATCCAGACAAGGTGACAGGTTGAATCGAACTCCCTCGTTGGCCAGGATCAGTGCCCGAGTGCGTTCCCAGTAGCCTGACAGTGTGTCTTGGGGACCCTGCGCACTCTGTGGATCTGAAACATCCATTATCCCACGTTATAGAAGTAAAAACGTTTCACTAGGGCAAAGCAACAAAGTGAAATTATACAACCAAGTAGGCCTACCTGATCAGCTGAAGTAACGGGTCACTGAACAGACATGCTCTTTGTTCTCTCTAATCATAATGTGCAACCGAGCCACACTTTGCTGACTTTTTGGTACTTTGTGGTCATTTGTGGTAATTAGTCGCACCCACCTATGCCGCTGGAAATGACCTAATTACTGTCTGTCCCAGATAATATATCCGAGACGTTTACGGCGATATTTCGGAGACAATTGATTGGAGGATATTGAAACTTCACACAAGAGATAAACTAAAAAATACCAATTTTATTCCAAAGTATCAAGAAAATCCTTCCAGTAGTTCTCAACAAATCGCGAAAACAAGAATTAGATGGGAGATTTGTAGGTTATTTTACGACGTCATGACGTCAAGCCTGCATGTTATAACATTGGCAGATCAACGTCATGGTAGCCCCAAAATAATATGGTAGGTATTGGTGATTTTCGTCAATTCCCAACAGATTTTAATGAAACATGGGGGAAAAATTAGTATTTGTTAGTTAATATACTGTGTGAAGTTTCAATACTTTATGATAAATTGTCTCCGAAATATCGCTGAAAACGTCTCGGAATATATTATCTGGGACAGACAGTAGTCCATCATCCAGAAATCCCATCATAACAAAACTCAGGACAGGATATAACAAACTAAACTCCTACCAATCAAAGCTGGACAAAAACCTATCTCCCCTCTGTGAATGTGGACAAGAAGATGAAAATACCGACCATGTGCTGATCCGCAACCCCAAATACAGCTTAGAACGGGAACGAATGAGAGTGACGATTTTTAACCTAACCGGAACGCTCGAAATCACTGCACAGATCCTTCTCGGCGCAGGAAAAGACGACCCCTATCCAAAAGCGAGAAACTCCATCACAAAAGCGCTGTGCAAATATCTGGACAACATCGGCATATTACAGCGAATTGCCGGTGAAGTCAGCCCCTGATCCTTGATCGAAACCCATCGATCATACGTAGTACAGAGAGTTAATACAGTAGAGTTCTAGTACAGAGAGCTGAGTTTATACATAGTGTTATCCGTGTCAAGTGCGACACTCAGATCAAGGATCAAGCATCAAGCTTCGGCTGGATCTGTCCTTCACCAGACGCTTCTGTCCTTCCCCAGACGGAGACTTCCGTTGTCCGTGTGGGGACGGCTGCGTTAACATTTGTACTAGCTCACGTTAATGTAACGTGTACGAGCAGGACCAGTCGTGGTGTTTACGAGAAAACGAATCAATAACCGGGATTGCCCACTGGCATTCTGGCCGTCACCGTCGTTAACCCCTTCACTAGTAAAGATCCGGGGCTCGAAGAGATGATCACAACCCTACAAGGATGACTGACGCTAATGTAAAGGTCTATTATGGTATATTCTGCACAAATAGTATACGCGGTTACAATTGATAGCGTAGAACCGCGTGGCTTAGACAGAATGTCTGAGGAGATGTAACGTTATGATATTTACATATATGTACAGACACTAGGAGAGTGTATGCAAATAAACTTGATGTATATATACACGTGATATGAGAGGGTGTGTGCATATAAAGTTAACGGATACGTACACTTGGTGTGTGCATATAAGGTTAACGGATACGTACACTTGGTGTGTGCATATAAAGTTAACGGATACGTATCCCTGGTGTATATGTGGATAATAGAAGAGAATGTGTGCAGTTTAAGCTTGATGTTATATGGCAATAATATATATATGAGAGTGTATGCATATAGCTTTATAGTTAATATAGTGCTTTATGTCTATGCGCGATAAGAGCGGCCTGGCTGCTGGCCCTTCTCTTCTGGGGATAAGGGCGGCCTGGCTGCTGGCCCTTCTCTTCCTCCGTCGTTGGAAAGTTACGGATGTAACGCTCTCTCCAGGGATGGCACCCCGTCGTTGGAACGTTAAGGATATAACGCTCTCTCCAGATACGACACCCAGTCGTTGTAACGTCAAGGCCCGTTGGAACGTTACGGCGGTAACGTTCTCTCCAATATATATATACCCTCAGGCGTTGGAACGTCACGGCAGTGACGCTCTCTCCAGATATGGCACCAAGTCGCTGAAACGTCACGGCCCGTTGGAACGTTACGCGGTAACGCTCTCTCCAGAGACGACCCCCAGTCGTTGGAACGTCACGGCGGTGACGCTCTCTCCAGAGACGTGGCAACCCGGCGTGTTCTTCACCCCCAGTCGTCGGAGCCTGATCCTAACTTGTCAGCTCACCAGTCTGCTTCCCGCACAGGTAAGTATAGCCCGCGTCTCAACCCTTACGGCTGCTGCGACCCGTCTATAGATACGCCTGTGACTACACAACTTCACGACGATCTCTCAGGTAAGAACCACGCACCACTTACTCTCCGTGACCGTCAGGACAATTACTTGGGTATATATGGTATTATCATTTCATCTGGTACCGATGAAACATCATTACTGCATGTCAACCGTCGTTGGCGACCCTCTGCGACCTGGTCGCAAGCTTCTGCGACCTTCTGCGACCTTTGGCGACCCGGTCGCAGGTCTGTAGATTTCACGTTTAATCAACGTTTCTCGGGAGGAGAAGTCTGTCTGGGCTGTGCCTCGTCTTTTCTTTACTGTCTGTAACTTGTATCTTGTCTTTGACCCTGTCTGTTCTCCCTGGCTGTAATCTGTGCCTTGGCTTGACTGTACAGTCTGTAAGTCTTGTTACCACTTTTACATCGGTAAAACGAAGCCCGCCTGCACCGTATCTTGCCTTTGCTGTGTGGTCTGTGATCTGTATGTCTTGTCTTTTTCTGTGTCGTCTGTGCTCTGTGTATCTTTCTTTAATGTGTGATAAATACACATATCCTTCTTGTGGGATCTGTGTTCTGTAGCTTTCCTGACTGTATAATCTGTGATCTGTATGTCTGGACTTGTACTGTACTGTTGATGATCTGTGTGTCTTGATTTGCTTGTAATGTGTGATAAATACACATATCCTTCTTGTGGGATCTGTGTTCTGTATCTTTAACTTGTCTTTGGCCAGCTATACGCCGTCTGTGTAACTGTCTGCGACCTTTCTTGCCCCCAAAGCGTCCGGCCCAGTTTATCGATGTTTCCCGACGAAAACGGCTCGCCCGCCTGTGCCTTGACTTGCACCGCCCGGCTGTAATAACTGCGACCGTTTCCGTCCCGTATAGCGTTGCCGGCCGTCTGCGCCGAATAAACAGGCTACACGATACGTCGTCGGATTATGGCAGGGGGAAACTTGGCTGATTTATCTCTGTATTTAGTGCAGTTGCATATTTCCGGGGGTGGAGGGAATCCCTAACTATTGTCATATACCGCTTCACGGTCAACAAGATCGACACATAAATATTGCGACTTTAGTCCCAGTGCAGCGGGATTAGCACAGCAATAATGTCGAAATTATCAACCTACTGGTATAGACCTAAAAGCCTTATTTTATACTGAAGTTAGACCATACAAGTTGCCTGAATGTGCTACGGGCAAACACATGTCTCATTACAGTATTATCGAATACCCCACAACTATACTAGACACGCCACGCTGTCGTGTCTCCTAAACTATAGCATAACCACAAACACGTTTCCACACCGAAAATGCGAGCTGGCAAATTCTCATTGGATTGGCGTGTTTTTACAGGTTACACTAGCTACAGGACTGTACAAGCTTTTAGACTACCAGGCCAAACAACTGCATTTACGGCCCAACCGTAAATTACGCCAAAAATCAATAAGTTACAGGCTGTACCTGGACGTGCTTTATCCAGCGCTGTCTTTCTGGTCTGAACACCGTTGGAATGTCTCCACGAGCTTATATAGCCGGGGCCACTCTTCACCCCCCGGAGCCGTTGCGAACACCCGGAAAATCGCCTTCCAGCGAAATTACAGTTCATAGTCCATAAATGGGAATGCCATCCCAATCCATAATTCGTAAAGAATGTTCCACATAAAGGGCAACACCTATCTCGCTCTGGTAAGCGAGAAATACGGGGGAATGCATTTCCAACCACTGGCGCTCCCGAACACACCCCCCTCCGATTCGAACAGTCCAATCACAAACGGTTAACCGTTACATTAATAAGGATACATACCAGACCAGCACCCATCTCAATATCTATGGCTTCGCATACATGTAATATATACCTGACTATACGCTAAGAACTAACGTTCTCGCAAGCTAATTACATTCCGTACATACTCGTCTCCATTATTAGAATAGAAATAAACATAATATATACCAGGTAGCTCATGACTATACGTTGGTATTATAACATTCATGTTATCATGGTATGGTATTTCTTGTCTTTAAGAACCAAGGCACTTGCAAACTGATTATATTTATTAGATATTCCATGGAAAAAATGCAACACTATATAACATGCACCGGATATACACCTATACGCTATTAGAGTACAACATCCATATTATAATAGCAGTCCATCTCTTAAGATCTAAGGCTCTCGCAAACAGTTATCACGAGGCTGTGTTTCTCTTAAGAACCAAGGCTCTCCCAAATTAAATAATTACGTTTATTTAACACTCCCTAAATGAAAGATATACAACAGTACAAGCCATGAATATCCAATGTTGAAGTTGACTGTTTTAATAGTTACATGACCAGAATCCCGATCTGGTATCATTTGCTGGTCCCGTCACTTGACATATGACCCCGCCAATAAAATTAGCTGTCAACTAACCCATACTTAAAATACTTTGCTGGGGGGAAATAAGCTAACCACATTTATGGAATGTATAAACTATACACACTGCACCAGTATAAGGTTATACGCGATTAGTAAAATATAAATAGCATAATGTCAGTTCGTCTCTTAAGATCTAAGCTTCTCGCAAACTGCATTAATTACAAATCCAATACGAAATGTTTTACTGTATATCAGGCATATATGGTAGAATGTCAGTGCTAACATGGTAGTTCTCCTCTTAAGAACTAAGGCTCTCGCAAAGTAATGACGTCAATGTCATTTCCATAAGAAGAAATACAACACTGAGTAAAAAAAACGTAATACGCGTAACGATATTACAAGAGCTGAGGCTCTAGCAAACTTTTTACATTTATTATATGAGCGAAATAATACACTATATCATATATACCAGGTCTATGAAAATAGGCTAATATTATCAAATTAATTTTATCATCGTATGGTAATTCTTCTCCTTAAGAACCCAATTCTCTTGGAAATTAATTACATATTATTAAATATTCCATGAAATGTTTACACATATAGGCTAAGCCATATACAGTACAACATCAATATTATAATATCACTTCGTTTTTTGGGGTTTTTTTAGATCTAAGGCTCTCGCAAACTAGTATAATGGTTTGGTAGTTCTCTTCTTAAGAGCCGAGGGTATCGCAAACTAATTACATTTATATCATACTCCATGAGAACAAATATAAACAACACTATATATTATTTACCTGGCACCAGTATATACGCTATTACAGTAAAACATCGGTAGTAAAATGGGAGTTTGTCTCTTAAGATCTAAGAATCTCGCAAATTAATTACATTAAGTACATATCCCATGGAAAATAAAACACTAATAGTATATACATGTATCTAGTAGATGCAGTATAACATTAATAATATATATATTTCTCCATTAATACAAATAAACTCTATATAATACACCGGGAATATGACTACGCTACTACAGTATAATATCAATACTATAATTGCAGTTTTCTCTTAAGCAAACTAATTACATTTGATTTCATAGGTCATGAAAGAGAAACAAAAGATATACCAGCTATATGCATATCACTGTAATTGCTGTTGGTCTCTTAAGAACTAAGGTTCCCGCAAGCTAATTATATATTCGATAAAGAGAAATATTCAAGACTATACAATATAAACCGGGTACTAATACATGCCTATGCGATATTACAGCATAATATAAATGCTACAATGACAATTCCTCTCTTAAGATTCTAGGCTCTCGCAAATTTAATATTTATTACATATTCCATCAAATGAAATAAAATATATGCCTATAAACTACTACAGTAAAAGGCCAATACTATAATCGCAGTTCTTCTCTTAAGAACTAAGGCTCTCGCAAACTAATGAAACATTAGGTGAATCTTCCGTGGAAAATATAAAATAAAACAATTTATAATGTACCGGACATACGCTTACACACAATAACTCGTATACTTACTACTTGGAGACATCTTAGTGATCGTATGGGAATAGTTCTCGGTTGTCGCGGGTCTATAAATACACAGTAGTCTAAACTGAACACTGACTCTCGCATGCAATGGCAATGAGAAAGTATGACCTTCCACAGACGCCTAGCTTGTAACTCATGTAGTGTATTTGGAGACATCTTACTGGACAGTAAATGAAAAGTTATCGTATTTCAATCGTTTTCTTTACTGTTCCATTGTTCTTGAATTTTATTTTGAACAATTTGTACTAGTATACCAGTGAGAAACCTCTCTCGACTTTATGACAAATGAGATGATTACAATTTCGACATCGTAAACTATCCCTTTCTAGACAGCAAATTCCAGTAGGACCCACATTTGGCGTATACTTATCTCGCCTCGTAGCATTTGTTAGATCCTGTGTTAAATGTGACGATTTTAATGAACGTCACAAAACAGTATCGCAGAAACTTATAAAACATGGCTATACCTATGGTTGGCCATCCCTGCCAGAATTCGTCATTTAGAGGCTGCCTCTAAATAATATATACCATGGTATAAAATGCCAAGCCTGCCATAATTCGTATTTAGAGGCTGCCTCTAATTATTTTGTACCATGGTATAAAATGCCGAGCCTGCCATAATTCCTATTTAGAGGATGCCTCTAAATCGCCAAGCCTGCCACAATTCGTATTTAGAGGCTGCCTCTAATTATTTTGTACCATGGTATAAAATGCCGAGCCTGCCATAATTCGTATTTAGAGGCTGCCTCTAATTATTTTGTACCATATCTCTACGCTTGTTACAAGTTTACTCATTGGTCAAATTTAATATTCTTGATATGACATCGAGTTGTTTATGACTTACGGCTAAAATGAATTAGAGGCATCCTCTAAATAGGAATTATGGCAGGCTTGGCGATTTTATACCATGGTACAAAATAATTAGAGGCAGCCTCTAAATACGAATTATGGCAGGCTCGGCATTTTATACCATGGTATATATTATTTACAGGCAGCCTCTAAATACGAATTGTGGCAGGCTTGGCGATTTAGAGGCATCCTCTAAATAGGAATTATGGCAGGCTCGGCATTTTATACCATGGTACAAAATAATTAGAGGCAGCCTCTAAATACGAATTATGGCAGGCTTGGCATTTTATACCATGGTATATATTATTTAGAGGCAGCCTCTAAATGACGAATTCTGGCAGGGATGGCCAACCATATATACCACCAAACGCCCCCCGTAAAGTCTCTCAGATTTGGCGGTACTTATCTCGTGCTGATAGCAAAATACGAGCGAAGTGAGCAAGACCTTTCGTAACTTGTCTCTGATCCCGCTTAACCCGAGGCTAGGGGCCGTATAAACCCATGTACTTCAACATCCTCATGGTGTTCATGTGGACGGCCAAAAGCAAAGCCTGGCTGACATACATCATTTTCTACATGAAGACTTTACAGCGAATATCATATGTATTGAGAATACTGATCAGCGATACGTATTTGATATTTTGTTAACCTCATGATGTCTTGCCGGCATCACTGAAAACTGTTGAACTCTTCTCTCTCGCAGAAAACTAGCCTATGTTTATGTATACTATGATTGTCTTTTTCTAATTTGCTCATAATGCTGGGGGTGTCTTTAATATGGAAGAGGTCTTCGGATTATGGACGCGAATATTCTTTAACGAACGAAGGCTGAATAATGAATGAAGGACCAGACGGTTGTAATTTATTTTTTGCTAACTAGCTATCACGGTGTAACGGTGTCACATGAAATTGGCGACATCTATGTTGAGCGTTCACTTCCGGTTAGTCTGAACTGGTTCTAACCCCTCCCCAACGACGATAATATATTATATATTGTCAAAGATTGTATAAACAAAGATTGTATAAACAGTTTGTCGTCGTTGGCCAGGGGTTAAGGAAACAGACTAAATTCCTGCGTGTAAATTTATGTCTAGTATAAGGTTTCCTGCTCGCTTATCAGCCAATCGGCATGCGCCAGTAATATGGTAACCACCCCCTCACACTATACTGCTCAATTGTAATCCAGACAATATACAATATATAGATGTTCCACCAATATCATTGGACAAAGTCGCACCGTCGTGTGATCAGTATGTGAATCGTTCTCTAGGTAGTTCCATGCATCTATCAACACAATAAGTCTATACAAGTAACTAACTCACGTATGAGACAACAAGGAGAAAGCATGTCTTTCTCCAGACGCCTAGTTTGTAACTCATAGTTTAGGTGTTTGGACATATATTGATGTAGAGTAAATGCTAGATCATCTTATTTTAATCGTTCCTTTGTTTGTTCCAAGCCCATAGATACAAAATGGACCTATACAAGTCAGTAAATCAAGTATGACACGACACGGAGAAAACAAGTCCTTCCCCAGACGCCTAGTTTGTAACGTATGGTTTAGGTGTTTGGAGATACATTGCTGGAGAGTAAATGCTAGATGGTCTTATTTTAATCGTTCCTTTGTTTGTTCCAAGCCAATAGATACAAAATGGACCTATACAATTCAGTAAATCACGTATGACACGACACGGTGAAGACATGTCCTTCCCCAGACGCCTAGTTTGTAACGTATGGTTTAGGTGTTTGGAGATATATTGCTGGAGAGTGAATGCTAGAGGATCTTATTTTAATCGTTCCTTTATTTGTTCCAAGCCAATAGATACAAAATGGACCTATACAATTCAGTAAATCACGCATGACACGACACTGTGAAGACATGTCCTTCCCCAGACGCCTAGTTTGTAACGTATGGTTTAGGTGTTTGGAGATATATTGCTGGAGAGTAAATGCTAGATGATCTTATGTTAATCGTTCCTTTGTTTGTTCCAAGCCAATAGATACAAAATGGACCTATACAAGTCAGTAAATCACGTATGACACGTCACGGAGAAAACATGTCCTTCCCCAGACGCCTAGTTTGTAACGTATGGCTTAGGTGTTTGGAGATATATTGCTGGAGAGTAAATGCTAGATGATCTTATTTTAATCGTTCCTTTGTTTGTTCCAAGCCAAAAGATACAAAATGGACCTATACAATTCAGTAAATCACGTATGAAACGACACGGTGAAGACATGTCCTTCCCCAGACGCCTAGTTTGTAACGTATGGTTTAGGTGTTTGGAGATATATTGCTGGAAAGTAAATGCTAGGTGATTTTATGTGAATCGTTCTGTTGGTTGTTCAAATCCTCTAGATGCACAATAGTTCTATACAAGTCACTAATTCACTTATGAGACGACAGGGGAGAAAGCATGTCCTTCCCCAGAATCTCAGATTTTAGCTTATATTTGTGGTGTGTGGAGCTGTATTGCTTGGAAGTAAATGCTAGGTGATCTTATGAGAATCGTTCTGTTGGATGTTTTAAGCCTCAAGATACACAATAAGTTTATGCAAGTTCGTAACTCACGCATGAGACGACACGGAGGAAACATGTTCTTCCTCAGACGCCTAGTTTGTAACTTATGTTTTAGGTGTTTAGGCATATATTGCTTGAGAGTATATGCTAGATAATGTTATGTAAATCTTTCCATTGGTTGTTCCAAGCATCCAGATGCACAATTGATCTATACAAGACACTAAAGTACGCGTGAAACGACATGGAGAAGGCATGTCCTTCCCCAGACGCCTTGCTTGTAACTTATGGCTTAGATGTTTGTACATATATTTATGGAGAGTAAATGCCAGATGATCTTATGTTGATCGTTCCTTTGTTTGTTCCAAGCCAATAGATACAAAATGGACCTATACAAGGCAGTAAATCACGTATGACACGTCACGGAAAAAACATGTCCTTCCCCAGACGCCTTGCTCGTAACTTAAGGTTTAGATGTTTGTACATATATTTCTGGAGAGTAAATGCCAGATGATCTTATGTTAATCGTTCCTTTGTTTGTTCCAAGCCAATAGATACAAAATGGACCTATACAAGTCGGTAAATCACGTATGACACGTCACGGAGAAAACATGTCCTTCTCCAGACGCCTAGATTGTAACTTATGTTTCAGGTGTTTAGACATATATTGCATGAGCGTAAATGCTAGATGACCTTATGTAAATCTTTCCAGTGATTGTTCAAAGCCTCTAGATGCACAATTAATCTATAAAGGACACTAAAGTACGTATGAAACGACATGGAGAAGGCATGTCCTTCCCCAGACGCCTAGTATTTAACTTATGTTTTAGGTGTTTAGACATATATTGCTTGAGAGTAAATGCTAGATGATCTTATGTAAATCGCTCCATTGATTGTTCAAAGCCTCTAGATGCACAATTAATCTATACAAGACACTAAAGTACATATGAAACGACATGGAGAAGGCATGTCCTTCCCCAGACGCCTTGCTTGTAACTTTTGGTTTAGGAGTTTGAACATATATTGCTGGAGATTCAATGCCAGTTGATCTTATGTGAATCGCTTGTCAATACAAGTCAATAACTCACTTATGAGACGTCACGGAGAATGCATGTCTTTCCCCAGACACCTAGTTTGTAACTTATAATTTAGGAGTTTGAACATATATATTGCTGGAGATTTAATGCCAGTTGATCTGATGTGAATCGCTCTCTCTGTTGTTCCACGCCTCTAGATACACAATTATTCTACACAAGTCACTAACTCACGTGTGACACGACACGGAGAAAACATGTCCTTCCCCAGAAGCCTGGTTTGTAACTTATAATTTATGTGTTAAAACATATATTGCTGGAGATTAAATGCCAGTTCCTATTATGTATATCGTTCTCTCAGTTGTTCCAAGCCTCTAGATACACCATTATTCTATTCCTAGAGACTATAATTCAAGGACACCGTCATTCCCGTGGACTATGATTACCGCGGGGGGGGGGGGGGGCGCTATCATTTCTGAGGACTGTCATTCCTGGCGCTCCATTATCGAAAGAGTAAGTCATGGGAACTACCATTCCTAGGGAATGCCCCGGGTTATCGTTCCTGGGACTGTAATCCCGTGAACTCCTGAGGACTATAATTCCAGGGGACTGTCATTACTGGGGACTATCATACATGGCGGCTGCTATTCGTGGGGACTATAATTCCAGAAGAAAACTATTATTCCAGGGGACTGTCAATCCTCGGTCTGCCATTCCAGGGGACTGTCATTCCTGTGGCTACAATCCCGGGTTTACAATTCTTGGGGACGGTTATTCCTAGGAGTATAATTCCAGGGGACTGTTATTTCTTGGGACTATCATATGTTAGGACTATTACTCCTGGAGACTATTATTCCTGGGGACTATCCGTAAGACTGTCTTTCCTGGGGACTATCAGTCCTGGGAAGTCAGTGCTGGGTCTACCATTCCTGGGGACTATTATTCCTGGGGCTACCATTCTTTGTGACTGTCATTCTTGGGGGATTTTATTCCTGGGGACTATAATTCCAGTGGACTGTCATTCCTGAGGACTGTCAGTCCTGAAGCTACCATTACTGGGGAATGCCAGTCCTTGGAACTACCACTCCTGGGGACTATCATTCCTGGGCGCTATGACTCCTGAATATTATGATTACTGTGGTCTCCTTTCCGAGGAGTGTCATTCCAAGAGCTACCATTCCTGGGGGCTATAATTCCAGGTCACTTTCTTTCCTGGTGACTATCATTCCTGAGAACTGTCTATACTGGGGCTGCCATTCGTGGAGATTGTCAGTTCCTGGGGACACCATTCTTGGGGATTGTCCTTCTTGGGGACTATATTCCTAGAGACTATAATTCCAGGGGACCGTCATTCCTGGAGACTATGAATACTGGGGCTATCATTTATGAGGACTGTCATTCCTGGTGCTCCATTACCGGGGAGAGCAAGACCTGGGAACTACCATTCCTGGGGAATGTCATTGCTGGGGGGTTATCATTCCTGGGGACTGTAATACCCCTAGGCACCTGAGGACCATAATTCTAGGGAACTGTCATTAATGGGGACTATGATACCTGGAAGCTGTCATTCCTGTGGATTATCATTCCTGTGGACTATAACTTCTTGGGACTGTAATTACGGGGACTAACATTCCGGGGGACTGTCAATTCTGGGGGATTCTATTAATGGGGAATATAATTCCAGTGGACTGTCATTCCTGAGGACTCATTCCTGAAGCTACCGTTACTGGGGACTGTCATTCCAAGGGTTACCATTCCTGGGGACTATTTTTCCTGGGACTATCATTCCTGAGGACTGTTTATACTGGGGCTGCCATTTGTGGGGACTGTCATTCCTGGGGACTATATTCCTAGAGACTATAATTCCAGGGGACCGTCATGCCTGGGGACTATGAATACTGGGCTATCATTTCTGAGGACTCTCATTCCTGGAGACTGTCATCACTGGGAACTGTCATTCCTAGGGACTATGATTCATGGGGACCATTATACCTGGACAAATCCATTCCTGGGGACTATTATTCCTGGGGACTAAAATTCGGAGGGACTGTCATTCCTGGGTAATATCATTCCTGAGGATTATGAATTCTGGGGACTGTCATTCCTGGGGGTTGTCAATACTGGCGACTATCGTTCCTGGGGTTTATCATTACCGATTGACTGATTCCTGTGGACTATGATTCCTGGGGATTGTCATTCCTGCGGACTGTCATGGGGAGTGACATTCCTGGGGTGTAATTCATGTGGACTGATTCATGGGATGGAGCGATATAGAACTTGTATATCATTCCTGCATGGTGACTCTTACTTCCTGGGGACTATAATTTCTTGGATGGGGCCTAACGGGATATTGGAACAAGGCTCATTAGTTGGGACTATCATTCCTGAAGGCTATAATTCCTTGAGCCTGTCATTCTCGAGGATTGTCATCTCTGAGATGGTGGAATATTGAAACAAGATTTTCATGTAATAGTGCATTTTATTCACGAGAGAAGTGTTATGTCCAAAATCCGCATTTCGTATTTGAACAAATACAACATTTTAACACAGCCGTCCCCAGACGGACATCAACCACCTCGCTGGGGGTCTAATAATTAGACTGGCCGCCGTCCATCCTCTCCCAGGGTGCTTTGCGCTACGCTGCATTTACCCCTGTAGGGGTCTCGCCATTTTTTACAGGATTCTTGTAAAACCAAGAACTGTTCTATCTGACTGTTTTACTGATCACAAAATGTATATTTATCTCGAAATACACTAAACAGTTATTCAGTGTATGCCAAAACGCCAGTTTCACACAGTTTGAAGGCAGCTTTTTGACAGATTACCGTAGAACTATATGTTGCGGAAATATATATCGGTGAGAAGCGACTGATATCAATTCGCCCAGTTAGACGGTCGTCATGTTCGTTTACTGTGGCAACAGATGACCTTGGGTCAACTCCGGTAAAGTCCGTGAGACCCTTACAGCGCTACATGGAGAGGCGCGAAGCAGAACGTAATGGATGCCTGGTAGAGCTTGGCCGCCGTCGTCTAATAACGTTGGGCCGATTGACGACAGGCTTCTAATAATGCCGACCTTCACTGTAGCGGCGATGTCATGACCTGTTGACGTGTATTTGTGACGTTATGCAACAGTCGGATTAACAATTCATTATACCGTCGTATTGTGACGTTGTGTAAAATTATGCTGTGACGTTACGGACTGACGCGGACCCACAGACACTCTCGTCAAGCTGATAGAGCCTGTTCTTGACAAGGCCGAACTGAAGGTTGATAAAAGAAACAATCTTTTACAGAATATCATTATTTAACATCATCAATTATCAAGTCCTAAAGCAAGATGAAACAGACGCATATCTTGAGCGGTAGTTTTCACATTGATCTGTAGCACTTCCTCTACGCATCGAGCCATTTCATAAACACTCCATGTTGAAGGTATGGGCTCAAATTTGGCCGCCATTACGTCTTTTCATTATTAGATACTGGTCCACAAGCTTAGCGATAGCGGGTCATGCGCAGTGGCTGGGTACTAGTCTATCTAATAATAAGATTGGAGCCTGCGAAATGGAGCATGCGCTGTGGGGAGGTTGGACGGACATACGATAGTCTCCGTCTCACGGTGGACAAAAAGCATCAGCACTCAACAGCTCCCCATCCACCAGTAGAACGTCCACCAGCAGGACACATCCATCACCAGGCATTAAGGTGCGCGATTGGCTTATATTCTCTCGCATCTATTTAATTTGCAGATATTTAAAAATGCCCATTTGAGCCGAACTTTCAACATGTAAATGTAGGTCACCCAAACAGCCAAATACAACAAGGGCTCGTTTGGGATCTTAAAAATACTTCACTGTGTATGGAACCGGAACATTCAACCCATGCATCTTTAACGCAGTCTTTCTATTTTCTTTCCCGGCGCCGTTGCCTATTTAGTTCAAGCGAGCACAACAAACGGCTTTAGTTGAGTAAAAAAAGCGAGCTGGTTAAATCTGGCATCACTCACGGTCATTTCTAACAGCGCTATTGTGCCTAAACTTTCAGTAAACGAAACCAGATACCGTATGATTTTGACGGTATAATAAAAACGGGGTCAGCATTACATGTATACATCATGTATAGTACATCATTTTGCATGCATCCTTTGGTATCAATTCGTTAGTGAAGTGGGTGGGATATGGGTCTGTTTTCAGGTTTAAGGCTAGATATCACCCGCCTACATCCCCCGTATCCAGTCGATAAAATAATCTATAATATCTTCATAGAATATACGTCCACAGTACACATATGTCTCCAGACATGTCATCAGGCATGACTTCACCCCTGTGGCTTTTAAAACTCATATTTTCATTCACCAGCTTCAAGAAATTTATTTTTCTCCCCCACCCCCATCCCCCAAAAAACATTAAAGCGTTAGATGTTAATATTCCAGTTATCTAGACCATCAAATGAACCATAATATGGACTGATTCGCCAATTCAGGAAAGTTTATTTCAAAACTAAAATTGTCCGAATTTCGTTAAATTTGAAAAAAAGATTTCGACGGAATAACTTGTCATTACGAATTTTTCGGAACATGAAACCCCAAGGCGACTAACTGGACAACAACTTGATCTGTATTATATAGAAGCGTCAGCATACAAATTATATTTTCGCCAAAAATAAACGATATTGAAGATTTTCATTGTTCTCAGATTTTGACGAAGAGTTTGATCAAAACCGTACGAGAAGTGATTGTGTGTGTGTGTGGAAGCCTCAAACAGAAATTCTTAATACAAAAATTCACAGTTTATAGCTTGAATTGCAAAATATTCTTTAAAAACGTTAACATGGAGGGGTATACCTTTTACTCTACCTGTTAAATGGGCAATATTGGCGAATTTTCATTCGGAAGTCGTCATTTCGATAGGTCTGTTCTGTTCTGTCTGTGTCAGCGCTTTGTGCTTCAAGATATATGAACATGCAGGCACGGCGGAAACAATTGGTGATTGGGGGGCCACTATCACAGCACAAATAGGCGAGGGTGCAGGGGCCGCCCAGGCCCCGGAAGCTCCAAGGGTCTTAGATGGCCGGAGATGCGTTCTAGCGTATTTCCGGGTAATAAAACAAGAAAGCTTCACATGTATAATCTCTGTATATTTTGCCTGTTTTGTTGTTTCTCATTTTTTTTAATATTTCCCGCCAAGAAAAAGAGAATGTTCGAAAGCAGAAATAAATTAAATGTTAAATATATATCATTTCAATCAAAAGATTCATCAAGCTTTAATCATGTCAACAACACAGATGTTTTCTACTTGTCGTGCTTGTTGGGGAGCCGAACACAGGTCAACTTATGAATGTGAATGAGCCATCCTCCATGATACTATTACACGCTCATACTATTCAGCTTGTATCACTGACGTCCCTACTCTCCTTGTTCCCCCCGCTGATTCACATCGCATATTTCGCGCCTCTTGGCGATTAAGGGGGCGCTCTGCACAGGCCAACCACCAATGACCAATGAATATCTTACGGAAGAGTCTTGGTCCGCTTTGTTTATCACGGCAACCAAAATCCGGGCATCCGACACCTTTTCTCTCAGTGGGTGAGAGATCTTTCGGCCAGTCACCATTAAATGTTTTCATGAAATGACGGCGCTAAGCTGCCAAGATTAGTCTCTCGGTAACAGTAATAAATTACCCAGCGTATATGACATCTAATGAGTGATAACTGTGTGGAAAAACGCGAGAAACTAGTGAACTATTTGTTCACAATCAACTGTGAATTAAAGCAATATGAGTTGTCTCCCTTTTCAAACATTCATATGTCGTTAACGGCAAAACTAACAATAAACGGACGGCAAAACAGCTGTAATTACGTTAATTTCTGAGTTAGGAGTGAACAAATTTTTGGATAACTTCCTCCATTGTGTATTAAGGTTCGTCAACTGATTGCAAACATTTGTTCACTGATACCTTCAAATAATTAACAAATAATCCCTGTAAATGTTGTTAATATCCCACTGATAAGACCACGCTTTATCGTCATGAGTATATAAGGAGATCAAGCTGCCTAGAATGATAACGTAAAAACACCATCAATTGTTTCAAATTTTGAATTGAATGTTGACTGATAATAAAGACGGGGGAAATGTTGGCATGGCTTCCACATTACGTAAGACAACCACCTCGCTGGGGGTCTAATAACACCCCAGCCACCAGTCAGATTTTTGGACCGGATTCGGGGCCTTCGCGCACATCGCCGGAAGTGACATCATATATAGTAAAATAGATATTTACCGAACATTTCGATTACTTTTTAAGTCTGCATAATACCTCTGTTGACCTAGTGTTAAAAAGAATTATCTGGAGATAATTTTCCCTGTTTATCTGGACAGAGCATATGAAAAGTAGTTCGCTCATGTGCAACACTAAAGGAGTTGTTCGGCCGGATTCAAACCGAACCGTGCGTTGGTTGGTTTCCCCTATACGTAATAGCAACGTAGTAAAGGTCAACTTCCGCTATTGGTGGCAGGGATGGTAATGGAGCCTGCGAAATGGAGCATGCGCTGTGGGGAGGTTGTACGTAAGAGTCATGATCTCACTATCATGAAGGCATGACGTAATTTCGATCACGTGAGGTAGTTAGCCAATTGTGGTTAGTATGATGAATCTGGTTATCTCCGAGCTATTACGACACGGCGATTGGGTAACCAGATAAAGCGCCCCCTCACAGCCCAGAGGCGTGAACTTGGCGATGTGAATCTGCGGGGGAAACAGGGGGTAGGGACGCCAGCGATACAAGCTGTTTATCAGCGTATGATACTATTAGTTATTCAGGTTTTCCCCCGGGTGTATGGAAAGTTATGACCCTCCCTGAAACGCACACACACGGACACACACACACACACACGCATACGCACACCCTCACGCACACGCACGCACGCACAGATAACCCTACCAGGTAGCCAGACCGAAGATGGCCCCTATCAAACGCACTCCATTACACAGATAAAATGGTCGCTTTCGCTACTACTCGTACTGATGACGTCACAAATGACGTGGATATCCCTCAAATCGTGGTCTGTACCACGAGAGCTTCGATTTGACACCCTACACACCACCTTTGGATGCGATATAGAATCTCAATCTCTCACATATACCCTTGTGCACCTCCAAAATAACCACTTTACTTACTACACCCCAACTGCGCATGCGCAGATTGGTGCGACTAGCAATAAAAAACACGCCAGTCCGACTCTACCCCACGAAAGCTTCATTTGGATATCTCAACCGGGCCATTTGGACCAAACATGGTTCATGTCTACCCCAAACACCCTGCTTCACAACCCCAAAATACCCACTTTGCTAATACTCCTACTGCTGACGTCACCAATGACGTCATTCATGACGTGGACATCCCTCAAGTCGTGATCTGTACCAAGACAACTTCACTTTGACACCTCACACGATACATTCGGACCACGGATGGACCATATCTACCCCAAACACCTCCTTCACATCCCGAAAACGTCCACTTTCCCCACTACTCCTACTGATACGTCACAGATGACGTGAACATCCCTCAAATCGTGGTATACACCACGAGAGCTTCACTTTGACACCTCCCACGACCCATTCCGACCACGGTCCCTCTCTACCCCAAACACCTTCTTTCACACCCCCAGAATACCCACTTTGGTTAATGCTCCTACTGATGACGTCACCAATGACGTCACAGATGATGTGAACATCCCTCAAATCGTGGTCTGCACCATGAGAACTACAAAAGGACACCCACACTGTCCACTTAGACCACGGATGATCCATCTCTACCCCAAACACCTTCCTTCACAACTCCAAAATGCCCACTTTCGCTACTACTCGTACTGGTGATGTCACAGAAGACGTGAACATTCCTCAAATCGGGATGTACACCATGAAAGCTTTACTTTGACACCTCCCACGACGCATTCGGACCAAGGATGGTCCATTTCTACCCCAAACACCTTTCTTCACACCCTCAAAATGCCTACTTTGGCTACTAATCCTACTGATGACGTCACCAATGACGTCACAGATGCTGTCGATATCCCTCAAATGGAGATGTACACCCCAAGAGCTACAAAATGACACCTCCCACGACGCATTCGGACCAAGGATGGTCCATCTCTACCCAAACACACCTCCACGCACCCCCCAAAATGGCCACCTTACTTACTACACCCAACTGCGCATGCGCAGATTGACGCGACTTGCTATAAAAACACGCCATTCTGAGTCTACCCCACAAAAGCTTCACTTTGACACCTCCCACGACACATTTGGACCCATAGTGGTCCATCTCTAACCCCAAACACACCCCCATGCACCCTCCAAAATGCCTGCTTTCTATACTACGGCCAGACTGTGCATGTGCAGAATATTGAAAAAAGACAATACATTAGTCCAGTCGGATGCCCCTCAACGAGAGTTTCAAAATAAGACCTCATACGACACCATGGGACCACTAGGGGTTTACCTAGACCCTAAAACGTCCACCCAGTATGGACCTATACCTCCATAGCCAGTATTGGCCTATATGGGGTTATATACAGACCTACCCGGTACATTTCGAACAATTTCACCGCTTACCTCCGGGACCCCTCCCATCGTGTTTTTCTTGGCGAGACGAGAAAAACAAGACCAAACAACTCATAGTAAAGCCCACAAAAATTTTCCCAGGTTGGACCTATCCCATCTCATAGCCAGTATGGGGCTATATACAGACCTACCGGATACTTTTCGAAAACTTTCATCGCTTAGCTCTGGGATTTTTCTTGGCGAGACATCGTGTTTTTCTTGGCGAGACGAGAAAACCCAGACCAAACAACCCATAGTAAAACCCAGAATTTTTTTTTCCCAGGTTGGACCTATACCCCTTATACAGCCCTGGGGCTATATACAGATCTACCCAGTACTTTTCAAAAAATTTCACTGTTTACCTCCGAGACCCCTCCCATCGTGTTTTTCGTGGCGAGACGAGAAAAACAAGACCAAACAACCCATAGTAACACCCACGAAAAATTTCCCAGGTTGGGCCTATATCCCCATAGCCAGTATGGGGCTATATGCAGACCTACCCGGTGCTTTTCGAAAAATTTCACCGCTTACCTTCGAGACCCCTCCCGTCGTGTTTTTCTTGGCGAGACGAGAAAAACAAGACCAAACAACCCATAGTAACACCCACAAAAAAAATCCCAGGTTGGACCTATACCCCTAAGCAAGTCCCGTATAGATTTAATATGCAAATGTTCGAATGAGGGGAGATAACCCGGAATTTGCCAAAAATCACAAAAGTGCATCAAGAGTTACCTCCCCCGGCAAAATACTACTTTAAATGCTTGCTATATACTACTAGCAAGCCACATCCACTGAGATAACACTTGCATGTTGTGTGTGATCGGTTATATCAGACAACCTCCATCAGCAAATATATGTTACAGGTTAAAATCATATCAGGTAACATCCTGGAGAGCGGCTACTGATCATTTATATCAGTAAGTATTTGCCAAGATGGCGTTAACATATTCTGTCATATTAGTTATATCAGAATACATGTACCAAGACGACTTTAACATATTCTGTGTTATCAGTTATATCAGAGAACACCTACCAAAATGGTGTTTAACATATTCTACGTTATCAGCTAAATCAGGGAACATGTATCAAGAGCACGTTAACATTGTCTTATCAGTTATACACAAGAACACCCACCATGATAAAGTTAACATATGGTACCTTATCAGCTTTATCAGAGAAAAGCTAGCAAGATGAGGTTATCGTACTCTGTCTTAAATGTATCAGAGAACATCCACTAAGATTATGTTACCATATTCTGTCTTATTGGTTATACCAGAGAACGTCTACCAAGAGGACGTTAACATTTTCTGTCCTATCAGATATATCCGGGAGCATTTAACAAAGAAAACTTGAAAATATTCCATCTATCAGGGAACATCTACAAAGATGACGTTAACATTCTGTCTTATCAGTTATATCAGAGAACATCTACCGTCAACGTATTCTGTCTTATCGGGTATATCATAGAACATCTACCGTTAACGTATTGTGCCCTATCAGTTTAACATTCTGTCTTATCCGTCATATCAGAGAACATCTACCGTCAACGTATTCTGTCTTAACAATTATCTCAGAACATCTACCGTTAACAGAACATCTACCGTTAACATATTCTATCTTATCAGTTATATCAGGGAACATCTACCAAGAGAACGCTAACATATTCTGTCTTATCAATTATATCAGAGAACATCTACCAAGATGACGTTAACATATTCTCTCTTATTGGTTATACCAGAGAACATCTACCAAGAGGACGTTAACATTTTCTGTCCTATCAGTTATATCAGGGAGCATTTAACCAAGAAAACTTTAACATATTCTGCCTTATCAGTTATATCAGGGAACATCTTCCAAGAGGACGTTAATATTTTGTCTTTAACAGTTATTCCAGAGAACATCTACCAAGATTAGGTTATCATATTCTGTCTTAATTATATCAGAGAACATCCACTAAGATGAGGTTAACATATTCTGTCTTATCAGTTATATCAGAGAACAGCCTCCAAGATCACGTTAACATATTCTGTCTGATCAGTTTATCAGAGATCATGTATCTCGAGAAAGTTAAAATATTCTGTCTTGTCAGTTATATCAGAGAATATCCATCAAGAAAAACGTTAACATATTCGGTCTTGTCAGTTATATCAGGGAACATGTACCAAGAGTAGGCTAAAATATTCTGTCTTATCAGTTATATCGGCGAACATCTACCAAGAAAACGTTAACATATTCTGTCTTATCAGTTATATCAGACAATATCCACCAAGGAAACGGTAACATATCCTGTCTTATCGGTTATATTAGGGAACATATATCAAGAGAACTCTAATATATTCTGTCTTCTCAATTAAATCAGAGAACATCTACCAAGATGACCATAACATATTCTGTCTTATTGGTTATCAAGCTTATATCAGAGAACATCTACCGTACCAAGAGAAGCCTAACTTATTCTGTCTTATCAATTTTATCAGAGAGCATATATCAAGAGGACGTTAACATTTTCTGTCTTATCAATCGTACCAGAGAACATCTACCAAGAGAAAGCCAACGCTGTCACGAAAACGGTCCCATGTTCGATCTCAGCAATCATATCAGGAGATCGGTAACTCTCTGTGTCTTATCAGTCATATCCCCCAGCAGAGAGGTCGTCTGTTCCTGTCCCATCAATGGTATTCTATATTGTATTTTATTTCGTAATAATGATGTTATGCAGGGTATCACGCGAACGCTCATATATCTTATCGATTCATTATTTTTGTTGCCACGGAAACGTCAGTGGTGGCGTTTTCAATTTAGTGTTTTTTTTTTCAACCGGCTGTTGGATATTGTCTAAGAAACTGACAGAACAGAGTAAGACAGGCACATATGGCCGTTCTCCTGGTAAATGTTGTCTGTTAATAACTGATTGAACAGAATAAGACAGGGACATATGACCGTTCTCCTGGTGGATGTTGTCTGTTATAACTGATCGAACAGAATAAGACAGGCACATATGACCGTTCTCCTGGTGGATGTTGTCTGCTATAACTGATCGAACAGAATAAGACAGGGCCATATGACCGTTCTCCTGGTGGCTGTTGTCTATATAACTGATAGAACAGAATAAGACAGGGACACATGATCGTTCTCATGGTGGATGTCTAATATAACTGATGGAACAGAATAAGACAGGGATATAAGAGTGCTGCTGGTGGATGTTGTCTGATATAACTGATAGAACAGAATAAGACAGGGACATATGACCGTTCTACTGGTGGAAGATATCCGATATAACTGACAGAACAGAATAAGACAGGGACATATGGCCGTTCTCATGGTGGATGTTGCCTGATATAACTGATAGAACAGAATAACACAGGGACATATGGCCGTTCTGCTGGTGGATGATGTCTGAAATAACTGACAGAACATAATAAGTCAGGGACATATGACCGTTCTTCTGGTGGATGTTGTCTTATACAACTGATGTTTGTTGCCTGTTATAATCGAATACCCGACCGTTCTACTGGTGGATGTTGTATGATATAACTGATAAAACTGAAAATGTTACTAATTTTCCGGATGATGTTGCCTGACATAACTGAAAAATTGAGGAATTTATGACCGTTCTGCTGGTCGATGTTGGATATAATATGTCTAACTGAAATTTTAGCCTTAGCCATATTTTTCTGTTCTTGGCTAAATCATTAGAGACAATGTACCGTGCCGATGATGGTTAAAACTTTATGTATATATCATTTGGACAGGGCCCATCTTCATGCACAAGCCAGTCGATTTCACCGATCAGTAATTCGGCTTGTGTATGAAGATGGATAGGACAAGGTCCCAGACAAAATGTGCAGAACTATGCTGCTATGTATGCATGTATGTATGTGTTCTAGACAAATTTGCAGCACTATGGTATGTAACAGGATTACTGTCACGTGCTACAGTTTTTACACTTGCCTATTGTACTACTCATGGACCATTGTTTTAATATATGGCAAGGCAAGAAAACATATATGATTATAACTACAGCTAAGGAAAGAATCATTCAAGAAAAATGCATTGCAATGCTTACAAAGTAAACATTGACTCAATGGGACAAAATGATACAATGATTTATACAATTGGTAATCGAAAGACGTTATTCGTATGACAGTCATCATCAATACCAAGAGCAATATGACTGAGACGACGCAATTTTATCGGATATAAATGAACATGTTACCGTTTTGCTGGTCGATGTTGTATAATAGCAGATATATGACCGTTTTCCTGGTGGATGCTGTACATTATGAGTGATAAGATGGACCATTGTCAGTTGTTGTGGGAATGCTTTACAATATGACTGAAAGGACGTTCTCCTGTTCAATACTGTAAAATATCACTTATAAGGTGGACATGTGACCGTTCGGCGAGGAAGAAAAAGGACGAAAACTACCTTGACAATACCGGAACTAATAGTTTTATTTATTTTATAGTTTTTCTTCATTTTGAATTGACAATTTAAAAAAAAGTATTTGCTAGTAAGTATCGCATATTCTGTATTCACATTACCCGGTATTATCGGATAATGTCGAAGTTTATTTTCACCTCTGTTTCTTCACCAATTTTTCGAAATTTATATATCCAAATTTAATTTCTTTCTCTCCAAACGCTGGACTAGGTGATAAATATTTAACCCTATCTGGCCTTGGCGATTTGAGGTGTATCGCAGCCTGGGGAGGGCGGGGGGGCGGAAAGTGCCCCCCCCCCTATATATTTTCTCTACCACCAAGGCTAGAGCGCTGAAACTTATCACACAGTATCTTTGGTTCAAGCTCTACCGGGAAATGTAAAAAAATTCAAGATGCCCGCCATGATGACGTCATCTTCTTGGAAGCCATTTTTCGGCCTTTTTGGGGTCGATTTTTCGAAAATTTTCATTTTTTCCGATTTTTCTCTCGAAAAAAATCTAATAAAATATAGAATAGTTTTGCATAAATGAAAAATTTCCGAGGCCTTTTAGCCAAGGAAAATGTGAAAAACACGACTTTCGCGGATACCATATGGCCGCCATTTTGAATTTACCCATGATCCTCTGCGCGGGGGTATATGAAAATAGGCTCAAAATGACCCCAATAAGATAAGCCTAAAAGTCACCAAGTTTCAGCCTCCTCGGTTTTGTCGTTTCGGAGCAGCAGAGAAAAGTTCACTGGGGACTTCCCCCATCACCCCAGGCCAGGTAGGGTTAAATAAACAAACAGTCATCTAACTAGAAGAGAATTGTTCTGTTCATATCTTGTATCTTCCTATTTTGAAAAGTCAGGCTATTCCAGCATTGAACTAAACAGAGATATAACCAACTATTAAGATCATTTATTCACATATTGCCACTTCTAAGTATCGGTACATGAAACTTTTAAACAATTCTACATGAAGCATTTTAAACGGTACGCTTCAAACAAGAGTGGTTAAAATATATATATTTTAATTTGGGGCTTTTTTCAGCTGGGGCTCAGTGATGAGTATTAAAAAGATATAGTCATTTAACTTGAAGAGAATTGTGATGTTGATATCTTTTGAGCCAAATGAGCTCTATACGGTTTGGTTCTGAAACAACTATGTTATTCCAATTCGGTACTCGATGAATATTGATTCTATGGTACATAAACATCATATACATTGGAAACACATATATACCACGGGAAAAGATGGTATAAATGTGACGTTATTGTTGGAGCTATAAAAACAAGTTTTTTTTATCTGTGACCGTCCACCCCATATTATTAGAGTATTGCCATAATTGTCTATCTCAAAATTGTCATTACTGTTTGACTGTTGCAATGCACACACGTATGCAGGGTCACCTGAGCGCGCTGTCGTCAGTTCTGAAAAATGGCGAATAGATCAAATCGCTCTATTCAACCGTTTTTGTTACTGATTAATAACCAGTTCGGTTTTTTTTTCGAAGTGATACTTAATAAGCGATAAAAATAATAGGCAGTGGATACCGTAAGGGTCGAATAGCGTGATCGGGTGTATTTGGATAATTAAATGGTACATGTATCTAAATTTTCTTGTAGTGCCTATCTTTTTAACGAAGTGATAGTTAATAAACGATAAAAAAATAAGAGGAGGTGGATACCGTAAGGGTAGAATAGCGCGATCGGGTCTATTTGCATAATTAAATGGTAAATGTATCTAAAATTTTTGTAGTGCCTGTCTAAATAGCCCAGTATTTATGGTACAACAGCCCGATCGCGCTATTGGATTTATTGGTTTTTAATTGATTGGTATGAGGCTTTTGTTCGCTAGGGCTTTTGCCTCTGTGGCTTTGTACGCGGCTCCTTTGTCTCTGGGGCTTTTGTCGACTGCGGCTTTTGTCCTAGATTCAGATATCATGATCGTGGATCGATTTCTATTAAAGTCTGTGACCTTTAGAAATAAAGGTCCGCAATCCGTACCCGATATGGCCATTGGAATCCGCATTTTTATACAGCCCCAAACCGTCCTGGTGATGGACGTTCTGTTCGTGGACGTTCTACTGTTGAACCCCACTCACAAAAAGCGTCTGGCGAAGGACAGCTCCATCCTAAGCCCTATCGGATCAAGGACAATTTGATCATGTGACCTACAACACCATGTGACCTGACAAAATGGCGGCATCGGGACATGAATGGGGAGATGTGCAGGCACTTCTGAAGAAATATATCATCCCTGTCGGACTGTCTGCAGCAACTCTCGGCGTTTATTGGTCCTAAGAAGACTGGGAATAATTTATCAGCTTTTCCATAAGGTTTCAACGTTAACATGTTCAATTAATCTGGTTGTTGCTACCCGTACGAGTTTGTTTGCAACTCATGAACTGTGCAGTGCGCAAGACGTCATCTGATCATTGACTTGCAATGTCCAAGGCACAACAACAACAATAACTACAGCCACTGGTCCAGAAACTATACACTTTTCCATTTCCGCTTCGTGTGGGAATCCTATACGCTAAATGTTTAGCTCGGACATTAATGGGCTCTTTCCACATCCATGGACAATGCTGTCTTGCCTCATCATAAATTTGTCGGCGACACTGGTATACAGTACCTGGGCAGGGTCAATGCGTCTAAGCTGCTAAGGGTTGTTCTGATCATCTCTCCCCTATGTTTATAACATGGAGTGGGTTTTTCAACTATTGGTAACTGGTGTAAATGTGATAATATGGATAAAATATTCTTACATTCTAACACCAATAAGATTACATTTATGATAATTTTATCAACTTATATAAAATATAAAATATACCAGTTGTCATCGATTAAAAATATATTCTTTATTAAAGGCATAGGGGCTTGGAATGATGAACCTCAGCTTAAGTGGTCAACCAGGTGTCTTTGCATGGTCCGCTGCCATCGAGGCCGGACAGCATTGTGCAGGGATTAACCATCCTCACGAGCCAGTGTATCAACCTATAGGTTATGATAGATACACTGGCTTGGATAGTTACCGATAGCAGTTCTGGATATAAATAGCTCGAGGGGTTCCCACTAAACAGCTAAACCGAATCAATCAGTAAGCGCACTGAAGCAGCTCATTAGGCCAATCCGCAGGGAGGTTTGAGTTTTGACTGGTTTGAATTTCATCGCCAGCTAGACTGCCTTTGAAGTTAGGCTGAAATCGACATCGGGTGTCAAAGCGAAAACCGCACGCTTCAAATACCGACGCGCTAATTCAAAACAACAGCTGTATGAGATTGTGTCATAGACGCAACGACTCGAGAACTCCTCCGAATCACCAAAAAGGTCCAGGTAAACCTTCTTCAAGGATTTAGGGATTACCTGGACTTGTGCAGATGGGATTAACTTGAACTTCAGTGGGAATTGCCCATTATGTTGATTTGTTTCGGTTCTTATTATTATTTTTTTTTGGTACTTTTTGAGGACATTGTAAATGTAGAAGAACAGTGCTATATACATGAAATGAAAGAACTGCCCGAATTCGATACAATGGTCCAGTAATTGTAAATGGAGGAAGTATATTAACAAATGTAATGACAAATGGTTCATTATTCTGTAATACAGATAAAATGTTGAAATGATTAGAAAGTAATAAAATAATACAACAATGGAGAAGGATCAGAATCATATTCGGAAACTGCCAATGAGAGTACATTGATTCCCGCCTTCTGAGTCATGACCTCATTGTTTGGTTACATGATAACATGTGACAATGGGAATTCTGCAGATGTATACATAGATTTTGGTTTACATATACTGTGCAAGTTGTGGCTATTTCTGGGGGTTTATTATCATGACTACTTTTCGAGGAGAAACATTCATGTGAAAACATTCCAACATGCTTGCTAGAAAAGTATACCATTTGATCTATGCATTATTTTGTTGATTAAACTGATGAAAATGTGACAAAACTGGAACACTGAAAGATCAATCCTGTCTTCTCACATATGACACCATTCTCAAAATTGTGTTGAAGTGCAAAAGACGTGATAATCTTGAAGTGTATCGTGTTTCGACTGTATCATTTTTGGATAGTGTAGACAGTACAACAATTTTGTTCGTTCTCCTAGTACTAGTGTACATTATTCTCT